>JASTWB010000057.1:0-86763 GCA_032158295.1 Pycnopodia helianthoides
CTTGGTTGCCATGCTGGTCGTTTCTTGGATAGAGTCAGCTGGTGACAGGACAGATGAAGAAGGCATGCCAATATGGAACTGGAGAACATCGATGACGGTATGCCAACAGGAATTGTGGTGACATCAGTGAAGGTATTTGCAGAATTTTTAAACCTTATGATTTTTCTACTCTGATATTGCTACGTAGCTGGTGCTTTGCTGTCCATTGATAGTTCCCATAGTACATGACGTCCAGTCCTCAACACTTTCTAAAGTTAGGATTTTCGAGCTGTCAAATAGTTACCAAAGGGATGTTGAGCCCTTCCCCCAAGGACATGCTGTCCACTCCCTCAAAATTTGCCTACCTAACAAATTGTCAACTCTGAAATTGTTCCCAAGCTGATGTTGTGCCATCTTTAAAGTTTTTTCCATAGCATAATATTGAGTCTCTAAATACTTTGCAACCATCCAAAGTTTGGCAACATAAAGATTTCTCAACTTTGACATCGTTCTGAAGCTGATGTTGTGGCATTGTTAAATTTTCCCACTTACATGTGTTGACTGTCTTTCAAAAACTTGATAATCTTATGAGTTTTAATATAAGATTGGTAAAGTCATGTATGCCTTGCCTTTGTCTAGGTTGCCATGCTGGTCGTTTCTTAGACAGGTTTGGCTGGTGTCAGCACAGATGATGAAAGCATGCCAATTTGGAACTTGAGAACATCATTGTCGGTATGCCAATATGGATTGTGGTGACATCAAAGAAGGTATTAGCAGAACTTTCAAACCTTATGAATTTTCTACTCTGAAATTGCTACGTAGCTGGTGTTTTGCTGTCCATTGATAGTTCCCATAGTGCATGACGTCCAGTCCTCAACACTTTCAAAAGTTTCGGATTTTCGAGCTGTTAAATAGTTACCAAAGGGATGTTGTGCCCTTCCCCCAAGGACATCCTGTCTACTCCCTCAAAAATTGCCTACCTAACAAATTGTAAACTCTGAATTGTTCCCAAGCTGATGTTGTGCTATCTTTACAGTTTTTTCCAAAGCATAATATGAAGTCTCTAAATACTTTGCAACCATCTAAAGTTAGGCAATATAAAGATTTCTTAATTTTGACATCGTTCTCAAGCTGATGTTGTGGCATCGTTAAATTTTCCCACTTACATGTGTTGACCGTCTTTCAAAAACTTGATAATCTTATGAGTTTTGCATGCCTTGACTTTGTCTAGGTTGCCAAGCTGGTCGTTTCTTGGACAGGTTTGGCTGGTGCCAGCACAGATGATGAAAGCATGGCAATATGGAACTTGAGAACATCGATGTCGGTATGCCAACATGGATTGTGGTGACATCAATAAAGGTATTTGAAGAACTTTTAACCCTTCAGCTGATGTTTTGCTGTCATTTGAATGTTCCCATAGTGCATGACGTCCAGTCCTCAACACTTTCTAAACTTATGTTTTTCGAGCTGTCAAATAGTTACCAAAGGGATGTTGTGCCCTTCCCCCTCCCCAAGGAAATGTTGTCAACTACCTAGAAAATTGCCTACCTAACAAATTGTAAACTTTGAAGATGTTCCCAAGCTGATGTTGTGCTATCTCTGAAACTTGTCCAAAGCATAATATGGAGTCTCTAAATATTTTGCAACCATCCAAAGTTTGGCAACATTAGGATCGTTTTCAACTCTGTCATCGTTCTCAAGCTGATGCTGTGGCATCGTTAAATCTTCCCACTTACATGTATTGACTGTCTTTCAAAAACTTGACAATCTTATGATTTTTAATATGAAAATGAGAATGTCATTTATGCCTTAACTTTGTCTTGGTTGCCATGCTGGTCGTTTCTTGGATAGAGTCAGCTGGTGACAGGACAGATGAAGAAGGCATGCCAATATGGAACTGGAGAACATCGATGACGGTATGCCAACAGGAATTGTGGTGACATCAGTGAAGGTATTTGCAGAATTTTTAAACCTTATGATTTTTCTACTCTGATATTGCTACAAAGCTGATGTTTTGCTGTCATTTGATAGTTCCCATAGTACATGACGTCCAGTCCTCAACACTTTCTAAAGTTAGGATTTTCGAGCTGTCAAATAGTTACCAAAGGGATGTTGAGCCCTTCCCCCAAGGACATGCTGTCCACTCCCTCAAAATTTGCCTACCTAACAAATTGTCAACTCTGAAATTGTTCCCAAGCTGATGTTGTGCCATCTTTAAAGTTTTTTCCATAGCATAATATTGAGTCTCTAAATACTTTGCAACCATCCAAAGTTTGGCAACATAAAGATTTCTCAACTTTGACATCGTTTCTGAAGCTGATGTTGTGGCATTGTTAAATTTTCCCACTTACATGTGTTGACTGTCTTTCAAAAACTTGATAATCTTATGAGTTTTAATATAAGATTGGTAAAGTCATGTATGCCTTGCCTTTGTCTAGGTTGCCATGCTGGTCGTTTCTTGGACAGGTTTGGCTGGTGCCAGCACAGATGATGAAAGCATGCCAATTTGGAACTTGAGAACATCATTGTCGGTATGCCAATATGGATTGTGGTGACATCAAAGAAGGTATTAGCAGAACTTTCAAACCTTATGAGTTTTCTACTCTGAAATTGCTACGTAGCTGGTGTTTTGCTGTCCATTGATAGTTCCCATAGTGCATGACGTCCAGTCCTCAACACTTTCAAAAGTTTCAGATTTTTGAGCTGTTAAATAGTTACCAAAGGGATGTTGTGCCCTTCCCCCCAAGGACATCCTGTCTACTCCCTCAAAATTTGCCTACCTAACAAATTGTAAACTCTGAGTTGTTCACAAGCTGATCTTGTGCCATCTTTAAAGTTTTTTATAAGCATAATATGAAGTCTCTAAACACCTTGCAACCATCCAACGTTTGGCAACATAAAGAGTTCTCAACTTTGACATCGTTTTCAAGCTAATATTGTGGCATCGTTAAATTTTCCCACTTACATGTGTTGACTGTCTTTCAAAAACTTGACAATCTTATGAGTTTTAATATTAGATTGGTTTTGTCACGTATGCCTTGCCTTTGTCTAGGTTGCCATGCTGGTGGTTTTGGGGGCAGGGTTGGCTGGTACAAGCACAGATGATGAAAGCATGCCAATATGGAACTTGAGAACATCGATGACGGCATGCCAACATGGATTCTGGTGACATTAGTGAAGGTATAATTTGCAAAACTTTAAAACCTTTATGATTTTTCTACTCTGAAATTGCTACGAAGCTGATGTTTTGCTGCCTCTTGAATGATCCCATAGTGCATGACGTCCAGTCCTCAACACATCCTAAAGTTATGATTTTTGAGCTGTCAAATAGTTCCCAAGCTGATGTTTTGCCATCTCCAAAGCATGATATGGAGTCCCTAAATACTTTGCAATCATCCAAAGTTTGGCAGCATAAGATTTCTCAAATTTGAGATCGTTCTCAACTGATGTTGTGGCATCGTTAAATTTTCTCACTTACATGTGTTAACTCTATTTCAAAATCTTGACAATCTTACGATTTTTAATATGAGATTGATTATGTCATGTATGCCTTGACTTTGTTTAGGTTGCCATGCTAATCGTTTCTTGGACAGGGTTTGCTGGTGCCAGCACAGAAGATGAAAGCACTCCAACGTGGAACTTGAGAACATCGATGACGGTATGCCAACATGGATTGTGGTGATATCAATGAAGGTATTTGCAGCACTTTTGAAGCTGATGATTTGTCAACTGTCAAATTGCTACCAATATGATGTAGTGCTGTCCTTTAATCAATGTTCCCATAGAGCATGACGTCCAGTCCTCAACACTCTCTAAAGTTATATCTTTTCAATCGTCGAAAAGTTACCAAAGGGATGTTGTGCCCTCCCCCCGAGGACATGTTGTCCACTTCCTCAAAAACTTGCCAACCTAACCATTTTTCAACCTCTAAAATTGTCCCCAAGCTGATGTTGTATCATGTTTAAAATTTTCCCAACGCATAATATAAAGTCCATAAAAACTTGCTAACCTCCACAAACTTGAATACAAATCTATTGAAAAACTTCCAAATATAATGTTTTTTTGATCACACAATGTTCCCAGGCAATGTTTTGCCGTCTTTAAAAGTTTACACTCCAATCTTGGCAAAGTTTTGATTTCTCAACTCTTGTGTCGTTCTGAAGCTGATAATGTGGCATTGTTAAATTTTCCCTCTCACATGTGTTGACTGTCATTCCAACACTTGACAATCTTATGATTTGTAGTATGTGATTGATAATGTTATGTTCGGCTTGATTTTGTCTAGGTTGCTAAGCTAGTCGTGTCTTGGCTGGTGCCAGCACAGATGATGAAAGTATGCCAACATGGCACCTGAGAACATCGATGACGATATGCAAACATGGATTGTGGTTACATCAATGAAGGTAATTGCAGAACTTTTGAACCTGATGTTTTTTTCAACTCTCAAACTGCTACAAAGCTGATGTTGTGCTGTCTTTAAAGTGATCCCATAGTTCATGACGTCCAGTCCTCAACACTTCTTAAAGTAATGATTTTCCAGCTGTCAAATTGTTACCTAGGGGTTGTTGAGCCCTTCTCCCCCAATGAACAAGGTGTCCATTTCTTCAAAAACTTGCCAACCTAACAATTTTTCAACTCTGAAATTGTTCCCAAGCTGATGTTGTGTCATCTCTTAAATTTTCCCAAAGTATATCATGGAGTTTATAACAACTTGCTAACCTCCATGAATATGGATACAAACCTTTTGGAAAACTTCAAAACATATTGATTTTCCAATCTAAACAATTTCCAAGGCAATGTGATGCCGTCTCTAAAATTCCTGAGTTCAAGTTTTGTTCCCTAAAAACTTTGCCACCCTCCAAAGTTTGGCAACGTTAATCAAAGTTTGGCAACGTTAAGATTTCTGAACTTTGAGATTGTTCTCAAGCAGATGTTGTGGCTTCGTTAAATTTTACCACGCACATGTTTTGACTGTATTTCCAAAACATGACAATCTTATGATTTTTATTATGTGACTGATATGGAATGTATTGACTTGATTTTGTCTAGGTTGATATGCTGGTCGTTTCTTGGACGGGATTGGCTGGTGCCAGCACAGATGGAACGTGAGAACATCGATGACAACATGTTACATTGATTGCGTTGGCATCAATTTTTTCTTCACTCCGAGTATTTTCAAAAGTTTATTTTATGTCGTTCTTAAATTTTTCAAAAAGTTTGGGTCTCTTCCCTTTAACAACTTACCAACCTAATACATTTTGAACTCTCAAACTGATTTTCAAATTTGATGAGTTACCGTCTGTCATAATTTTTTATTTTGAAATCCCCAATATTTTCCAAATCAATGATGTGCCGTCTCTGAATTTTTCCCAACACATAAATTGTCCAGTCCATCAGAAATCACAAATTGTTCCAGATTTTTTCCCCCTGCATGTTGTCCAGTCTCTTTATTTTCATCGTATAACCAAGTAGACATGTACCTCCATCGTATAACCCAGAAGCTATGCATTAGTTCCCGGTAGCTCTTTATTTTCATCGTATAACCAAGTAGCCATGTACCTCCATCGTATAACCCAGAAGCTATGCATTAGTTCCCGGTAGCTGTGTAATCCCATTATGTAACTCTGCAGTTCTCTGAAACTTCTCCATTGTGTTATTCTCTGTAGCTGCGTTCAGCGATGTAGCATGCACCTGTTTACTTGCTCCGGTTGTCACGCATAAAGGGAAGTGTACCTTGCATAAAGAAACGATTAAAACTCACAATAGTTGCTAGGGACCTGCGTTGACAACAGTCATGGGCAGGTATACCAAGCTTTAGTATAAATAGCAAGAGAGAGAGAGAGAAAGTTACCAGTTGAGTCGTGGTCATCCATTGTATAGTGGGCTGTTTTAGCAGCGCTATGCATGACCCCGTCTGGGACTGGTCATCAGTGTGTAGTTGGCTGTTTTTCAGCGCTATGCATGACACATCCAAGAACGATCATCGGTCACCATTGCGTAGTGGGCTGTTTTTGCAGCATTATGCATGACCCGTCTGAGAGTGGTCACCATTGCGTAGCGGGCTGTTTTTGCAGCGCTATGCATGACACATCCAAGAACGATCATCGGTCACCATTGCCTAGTGGGCTGTTTTTGCAGCATTATGCATGACCCGTCTGAGAGTGGTCACCATTGCGTAGAGGGCTGTTTTTGCAGCATTATGCATGACCCGTCTGAGAGTGGTCACCATTGCGTAGCGGGCTGTTTTTGCAGCGCTATGCATGACACATCCAAGAACGATCATCGGTCACCATTGCGTAGTGGGCTGTTTTTGCAGCATTATGCATGACCCGTCTGAGAACGATCATCGGTCACCATTGCGTAGTGGGCTGTTTTTGCAGCATTATGCATGACCCGTCTGAGAGTGGTCACCATTGCGTAGCGGGCTGTTTTTGCAGCGCTATGCATGACACATCCAAGAACGATCATCGGTCACCATTGTGAAGCGGGCTGTTTTTGCAGCGCTATGCATGACCTAGAGTAAAGTAAGTTTTTTCTGAAGTTTTTTCTGAAGTTTTTTCTGAAGTTTTTTCTGAAGTTTTTTCTGAAGTTTTTTCTGAAGTTTTTTCTGAAGTTTTTTCTGAAGTTTTTTCTGAAGTTTTTTCTGAAGTTTTTTCTGAAGTTTTTTTGATTTTTCTGAAGTTTTTTCTGAAGTTTTTTCTGAAGTTTTTTCTGAAGTTTTTTCTGAAGTTTTTTCTGAAGTTTTTTCTGAAGTTTTTTCTGAAGTTTTTTGAGTTTTTCTGAAGTTTTTTCTGAAGTTTTTCTGAAGTTTTTTCTGAAGTTTTTTCTGAAGTTTTTTTCTGAAGTTTTTTCTGAAGTTTTTTCTGAAGTTTTTTCTGAAGTTTTTTCTGAAGTTTTTTCTGAAGTTTTTTCTGAAGTTTTTTCTGAAGTTTTTTCTGAAGTTTTTTCTGAAGTTTTTTCTGAAGTTTTTTCGAAGTCTGGTTTTCTGAAGTTTTTTCTGAAGTTTTTTCTGAAGTTTTTTTTTTCTGAAGTTTTTTCTGAAGTTTTTTCTGAAGTTTTTTCTGAAGTTTTTTCTGAAGTTTTTTCTGAAGTTTTTTCTGAAGTTTTTTCTGAAGTTTTTTCTGAAGTTTTTTCTGAAGTTTTTTCTGAAGTTTTTTCTGAAGTTTTTTCTGAAGTTTTTTCGAGTTTTCTGAAGTTTTTTCTGAAGTTTTTTCTGAAGTTTTTTCTGAAGTTTTTTCTGAAGTTTTTTCTGAAGTTTTTTCTGAAGTTTTTTCTGAAGTTTTTTCTGAAGTTTTTTCTGAAGTTTTTTCTGAAGTTTTTTCTGAAGTTTTTTCTGAAGTTTTTCTGAAGTTTTTTCTGAAGTTTTTTCTGAAGTTTTTTCTGAAGTTTTTTCTGAAGTTTTTTCTGAAGTTTTTTCTGAAGTTTTTTCTGAAGTTTTTTCTGAAGTTTTTTCTGAAGTTTTTTCTGAAGTTTTTTCTGAAGTTTTTTCTGAAGTTTTTTCTGAAGTTTTTTCTGAAGTTTTTTCTGAAGTTTTTTCTGAGTTTTCTGAAGTTTTTTCTGAAGTTTTTTGAGTTTTTCTGAAGTTTTTTCTGAAGTTTTTGAGTTTTTCTGAAGTTTTTTCTGAAGTTTTTTCTGAAGTTTTTTCTGAAGTTTTTTCTGAAGTTTTTTTCTGAAGTTTTTTCTGAAGTTTTTTTTTCTGAAGTTTTTTCTGAAGTTTTTTCTGAGTTTTTGAAGTTTTTTCTGAAGTTTTTTGAAGTTTTCTGAAGTTTTTTCTGAAGTTTTTTCTGAAGTTTTTTCTGAAGTTTTTTCTGAAGTTTTTTCTGCTGAAGTTTTTCTGAAGTTTTTCTGAAGTTTTTTCTGAAGTTTTTTCTGAAGTTTTTTTCTGAAGTTTTTCTGAAGTTTTTTCTGAAGTTTTTTCTGAGTTTTTTCTGAAGTTTTTTCTGAAGTTTTTTCTGAAGTTTTTTCTGAAGTTTTTTCTGAAGTTTTTTCTGAAGTTTTTTCTGAAGTTTTTTCTGAAGTTTTTTCTGAAGTTTTTTCTGAAGTTTTTCTGAAGTTTTTCTGAAGTTTTTCTGAAGTTTTTTCTGAAGTTTTTTCTGAAGTTTTTTCTGAAGTTTTTTCTGAAGTTTTTTCTGAAGTTTTTTCTGAAGTTTTTTCTGAAGTTTTTCTGAAGTTTTTTCTGAATTTTTTGAAGTTTTTTCTGAAGTTTTTTCTGAAGTTTTTTCTGAAGTTTTTTCTGAAGTTTTTTCTGAAGTTTTTCTGAAGTTTTTTCTGAAGTTTTTTCTGAAGTTTTTCTGAAGTTTTTCTGAAGTTTTTTCTGAAGTTTTTTCTGAAGTTTTTTCTGAAGTTTTTTCTGAAGTTTTTTCTGAAGTTTTTTCTGAAGTTTTTTTTTCTGAAGTTTTTTCTGAAGTTTTTTCTGAAGTTTTTTCTGAAGTTTTTTCTGAAGTTTTTCTGAAGTTTTTTCTGAAGTTTTTTCTGAAGTTTTTTCTGAAGTTTTTTCTGAAGTTTTTTCTGAAGTTTTTCTAATTTTTTCTGAAGTTTTTTCTGAAGTTTTTTCTGAAGTTTTTTCTGAAGTTTTTTCTGAAGTTTTTTCTGAAGTTTTTTCTGAAGTTTTTTCTGAAGTTTTTTCTGAAGTTTTTTCTGAAGTTTTTTTTCTGAGTTTTGAAGTTTTTTCTGAAGTTTTTTCTGAAGTTTTTTCTGAAGTTTTTTCTGAAGTTTTTTTCTGAAGTTTTTTTTCTGAAGTTTTTTCTGAAGTTTTTTCTGAAGTTTTTTCTGAAGTTTTTTGAAGTTTTTTCTGAAGTTTTTTCTGAAGTTTTTTCTGAAGTTTTTTCTGAAGTTTTTCTGAGTTTTTCTGAAGTTTTTTCTGAAGTTTTTTCTGAAGTTTTTTCTGAAGTTTTTTTTTTCTGAAGTTTTTTCTGAAGTTTTTCTGAAGTTTTTTCTGAAGTTTTTTCTGAAGTTTTTTCTGAGTTTTTCTGAAGTTTTTTTTCTGAAGTTTTTTCTGAAGTTTTTTCTGAAGTTTTTTCTGAGTTTTTCTGAAGTTTTTTCTGAAGTTTTTTCTGAAGTTTTTTCTGAAGTTTGTTTTCTGAAGTTTTTTCTGAATTTTTTCTGAAGTTTTTTCTGAAGTTTTTTTTTCTGAAGTTTTTTCTGAAGTTTTTTCTGAAGTTTTTTCTGAAGTTTTTTTCTGAAGTTTTTTCTGAAGTTTTTTCTGAAGTTTTTTCTGAAGTTTTTTCTGAAGTTTTTTCTGAAGTTTTTTCTGAAGTTTTTTCTGAAGTTTTTTCTGAAGTTTTTTCTGAAGTTTTTCTGAAGTTTTTCTGAAGTTTTTCTGAAGTTTTTTCTGAAGTTTTTTTCTGAAGTTTTTTCTGAAGTTTTTTCTGAAGTTTTTTCTGAAGTTTTTCTGAATTTTTTCTGAAGTTTTTTCTGAAGTTTTTTCTGAAGTTTTTTCTGAAGTTTTTTTCTGAAGTTTTTCTGAAGTTTTTTCTGAAGTTTTTTCTGAAGTTTTTTTCTGAAGTTTTTTTTCTGAAGTTTTTTTCTGAAGTTTTTTTCTGAAGTTTTTTCTGAAGTTTTTTCTGAAGTTTTTTCTGAAGTTTTTTCTGAAGTTTTTTCTGAAGTTTTTTCTGAAGTTTTTTCTGAAGTTTTTTCTGAAGTTTTTCTGATTTTCTGAAGTTTTATTTCTGAAGTTTTTTCTGAAGTTTTTTCTGAAGTTTTTTCTGAAGTTTTTTCTGAAGTTTTTTCTGAAGTATTTTTCTGAAGTTTTTTCTGAAGTTTTTTTCTGAAGTTTTTTCTGAAGTTTTTTCTGAAGTTTTTTCTGAAGTTTTTTCTGAAGTTTTTTCTGAAGTTTTTTCTGAAGTTTTTTCTGAAGTTTTTTCTGAAGTTTTTTCTGAAGTTTTTCTGATTTTTTCTGAAGTTTTTTCTGAAGTTTTTTCTGAAGTTTTTTCTGAAGTTTTTTCTGAAGTTTTTTCTGAAGTTTTTTTTTTGAAGTTTTTTCTGAAGTTTTTTCTGAGTTTTTTCTGAAGTTTTTTCTGAATTTGTCGATTTTTTGAAGTTTTTTCTGAAGTTTTTTCTGAAGTTTTTTGAAGTTTTTTCTGAAGTTTTTTCTGAAGTTTTTTCTGAAGTTTTTTCTGAGTTTTTTCTGAAGTTTTTTCTGAAGTTTTTTCTGAAGTTTTTTCTGAAGTTTTTTCTGAGTTTTTTCTTGAAGTTTTTTCTGAAGTTTTTTTGAACGATTTTTTTGGAACTTTTTTTGAACTCGATTTTTTTGAACTCGATTATTTTGAATCGTTATTTTGAACCGTTTTTTGAACTCTTTTTTGAACGATTATTTGGACTGATATTTTTGAGTGAACTGATTTTTTTCTGAATTTTTCTCGAAGTTTTTTCTGATTTTTTGAATTATTATTCTGAAGTTTTTTCTGAAGTTATTTTACTGAAGTTTTTTCGAATTTTTCTGAAGTTTTTTCTGCAAGTTTTTTACTGAAGTTTTTCTAATTTCTGATTTTTCTGAATTTCTTCTGAACCTCCTTTCGAAGTTTTTTGCGGATGAAGTTTTTGTGGAGAGTTTCGGAAGTGATGATTTCTGAAGTGTTTTCTGAAGTGTTTTTTGAAGTATTTTTATGAGAGGTGAGAGTTTTTTGGAAGGGTGGTTACGTGAAGTAAAGTATAGTTATTGAAGTGAGGTTTGAAGGAACCATTAGATGGATAAAGTAATTGAGATATAGTTTTTCATTAACTGAGGTAGTAGTGAGATCTGGGATCTATTAGAACTGAGATAGTTTTATAGTCAGTATGAGATAGATACGTAGTAGGTTGAGGTATTTATGGAAAGTGATGTAGAGTATAGGATAGGAGGAGGCTGGTCGAAGAGTATGAAGTGAGGTGGAGGAGGGTGAGGAGTGAGGTGAGGGGAGGGTGGACGGTGAGGGAGAGGTGGAGGTGAGGGATGGGAGGAGGGGAGTGAGGGTGGGAGAGTGAGGTGAGGTGGAGGTGAGGGGAGGGTGAGGGTGAGGTGAGGGGAGGGTGAAGGGTGGAGGTGAGAGGGAAGGTGAGGAGGGGGTGAGGGAGGAGGGGGAGAGGGTAGGGGAGTGAGGGGAGGGTGGGAGTGAGTGGAGGGTGATGGAGTGGGAGGTGAGGGGAGGGTGGGAGGTGAGGAGGTGGGAGGGTGAGGAGGGGAGGGTGGAGAGGAGTGGGGAGTGGGAGGGGGGAGGGGTGAGGTGGGAGGTGGAGGGGAGGGTGAGAGGAGGGTGAGGAGGGAGGGTGGGAAGTGAGGGAGGTGGGAGGTGAGGAGGGGAGGGTGGAGGGGGTGAGGGTGAGGGTGGGAGGTGAGAGGTGGGAAGGGGAGGGTGGAAGGTGAGGGAAGGTTGGGGGATTAAGGTGGTTTTTATTTTATCTGAAATTCCCCCCCCAAATCGACAAGTATGTTTTTAAAAGTTATGTCGATTTGGGGAAACTTGGATAATAGTTAGACTCATGAAATAATACGCTATGAGACAGCAAGAAGTAAGGAGTTTAATTAAGTTTCAAAGTGTACATTTTGTAACAAACTCTTACAAAGTAACAGTTGCAAAAAAGTTTAAAGAAAAAATCTGTAAGAAAGTTTAAAGAAAAATAGTGGTAAAATATTCAAGGAAACATTTGTAAAAAATTTTAAAAGAAAATTTTAAAAAAATTTTCAAGAAAATTTAAAGAAAAATTTAAGAAATTTTAAGAAAATTAAGAAAAGTTAAGGAAAATTTAAGGAAATTTGTATTTGAAAATTGGGTTACAAGCAAATTTAATAGCAAATTTCCAGCAAAGTTTAACGAATTTTTAGCAAAATTTACCAGCACAGTTTGACAATTTTAGCAATAGTTTCCAACAATTTTACACAATTTCTAGCAAAGTTTCCAGCACAGTTTGACGCAATTTCTAGCAAAGTTTCCAGCCAAGTTTGATGCAAATTCTAGCAAAGTTTCTAGCACAGTTTGACGTAGATTTTATCAAAGTTTTTAGCAAAGTTTGACGCGATTCTTAGTAAAGTTTCCAGCAAATATAAAACAAATTAGTTGAAATTTTTACCAACAGAAGGAAATGTTTTAATGGTTTTGTTTAATTAAATCTTGACTGCAAATGTTGTGGAATGTTGAACATCTCTTCTACAACCAGAAAATCTCTTCTACAACCAGTTCTTCATCCCAGATCCTGATGGTTCGACTGTATAAAATAAACGAAAGAAAACAATTTGAATCAAAGCAAATCATTTTTAATTTAACAAACAATGCTCAGTGTACAAGTCAGCTAAATTTTGATACAATGTGTGGCAATTTTAACCAAACATCAATGCAATTTGCAGAAAAAGAAATTTCAACCAAATGTTAATGCAAGTTGCAAAGTTTTAAACAGTTTCAAACAAATATGAATGCAATTTAAACCAAATGTGTATTCAATTCTAAGCACAGTTAAAGCAGTTTCAACTAAATCAAGATGCAATGCGTGGCAATTGTAACCAAATGTGAATGCAATTTCAACCAAATGTAAATGCAGTTGCAAAGTTTTGAAAAGTTTCAAAGCACTTTCAACCAAATAATATGATATATATGCCATTTGAACCAAATGTAAATGCAGTACAGCACAAAACTGGCTCTTGAAAACTTTGAGAGTTGAAAAAACCCACTAGACTGGCTAGTTTTTAGGACAGGATATGTATTGGCACCAATATCAGCTCGGGAACAATTTGACAATTAAAAAATCAATTTTTGTGGACAACACCAGTGCTTTGGGAAAATTTAAGAGACGTCACAGCATCAGCTCGTGATCAATTTGAGAGTTGAAAAAATCATTAGGTTGAGGGACTGAAAACAACTTTGGGAAAATTAAGAGAAAGTCAATTGATAGTTGAAGAATTCCGTTATTGGAAATGATTGCAAGTTTTGGGGACTAGAATAAGAATTGGCACAAACAACTCGGAGCAAATTAAAAAATCTAAAAGTTTGAATGTGTTGTAGGCCTGTATACGCTTGACAATTTGAAAATGAAAATCATCAGTTGCAAGTTTTGAGGGACTGACATCAGTGATTGGCAAATTAAAAGTTCTGCAAATACCTCATCGATCCACCACAGTCAATGTTAGCATATCGACATCGGTGTTCGCATGTTCCATGTTGGCATGCTTTCATCATCTGTGCTGGCTGACAGCTGCCAACCAGCCAAGCAACCTAGACAAAATCAAGTCATATATCACATTATCAAACACATATAAAAAATCATAAAGTTGGCAAGTTTTTTATGAGACTTTATGTGCTTGGCATCAGCTTGGACGCAATTTGAAAGTTGAGAAATTGTTTAATTGGCAGGCTTTGGAAGGGACTGGACATCATGAGCTTTGGAAAAATTTGTAAGAACAAAAATGGCTTTGAACCAATCTGAGTGTTGGAAAATTCAAAGGCAGGGAAGTTTTTGAGATACTGGACAACATGTACTTTTGGATAATTTTAGAGATGGCACGACAGCGATTTAGGAACAAGCTGCAAAATTATTTAGGAGAGCTGCAAAGTTCTTACATTGAGAAGTTTTGAGGGACTCGGGAACAGCTTGGTGAGTTCAAAAGAATAAGGCAGGAAAAAGTGTTTGTGGGACGCGAGTATTTGAGAAACGGCACAACATTATTTGTGGAACAATTTGAGAGTACACAAATTTAAAACATAAAAGACGTCAACTCATCAAATTTGAAACAACTGGAGAGACTGCATACCATTGGCTCTAGAACAATTTGAATGTTGCAAACAATTAAGTCGGCAAGTTTTTGTAGGACTGGACAACAATGCTGTGGGAAAATTTGAGAAATGGCACAACATTAATTTGGGAGTATACCTTAGACAAGGAGGGGGATGCACATTAATTTCCAAACATGACGATCCACATTGACCTTGATGAAAGCATCTGCTGAAGGAGGCTCTTGTCCTGATGAGTACTGCTCTTTAATTAGTGATTAATCTGCAAACAAAAATAGACACACGGCATTAAACAGCATTGAGAACAATTTGAGTGTTTGAAAGTTCATTGGAAATCATTACATGTACTTTTTTTAGAGTTCAAAAATCTTAACATTGGCAAGTTGTTGAGGGTCGAAACAACATGTACTTTGAAAACATTAAAGAAACGGTGCAAAAACAGCTCGGGAACAATTTGTGAGTTGAAAATACTTGGATTTGCAAGTGTTTGAGAGACAGCAAAGCATCAATTTTGGTAAATTTGAGAGTTGGCAAGTTTTGAGGGATCTGGTAACATGCTTTCATAAAACTTTAAAGATGGCGCCACATCAATAAGAAACAAGGCAAACACCATAAGCCTCATCAGCTTCACAGGCATACCAATGAATTTTAGAGTTGGAAAAGTGGTTTGGAAATAATTTCAAGGTAAGACGTAGGCTCTTTAAGTGTAGGGTTTCAACACTTAATAGCATTTTTAAAACATATACCTCAAACAAGGAAGGGGGGTGCACATCCATCCCAAAACATGACAATCCAAGTTGACCTCGATAAAAAGCATCTGCTGAGGAAGGAAGCTCTTGCCCATGATGGATACTACTCTTCAATCAGTAATCTGCAAACAAAATAATACACACGGTTGTAAACACTTTATCAGATATTTCGAATCAGATAAAACATTGATTCCTAAAAATAGTGCTCCATCTCAAAATCGATGAAGAGCTCAACTCCTGAGAAACTCTTCACTAGACTACAGAGAGATGGCACACAAGCGGTTTTGAAATTATTTTTGCAGTACAACATAAACTTGGACTGGTTTTGAGGATTGGAGAGTTAAACTAGAACAATGAAGATGCCATTAAAAGATGCCAAACACCCGATAGGAAACAATGACTGGTAGAAAAACCCATCATTTGATCAACTGATTCCAGGGGTTGAGATATTAACAAATATGCACTTGACCACTGCCTACTTGGTTTGAAATAGGAGTGACAGAGGGGCCCACAAATGGGTGAGTGCTGAGTGACCTTTTAATGATTTTGCTGTTTTAGCTCATTCAACTGGAACCTGTGTCTTAATCAAGAATTTGATTCTTTTATATAGATCTGCTTGTCAGTGGCAATATCTGATACAAGTTTCATGTCCATACATCATTGCAATGAGGAGTTATGATCATTCAAGTTTGCTAATGTTTAACATACCTCAGACAAGAAGGGGATACACATCATCCCAAAACATGACAATCCAAGTTGACCTTGATAAAATCATCTGCTGATGAAGGAAGCTCTTGCCCATGATGGAAACTGCGCTTCAATCAGTGAATAATCTGCAAACAAAATAATATACACTGTTGTAAACATTTTATCAGATGTCAAATCAAGTAAAACATTGATTCTTAAAATGCTCCATCTCAAAATCGATGGTTTGAAATAGGAGTGACAGAGGGGCCCACAGAAGGGTGAGTGCTAAGTGACCTTTTAAAGTTTTCGTTGTTTGAGCTCATTTAACTGGAACCGGTGTCTTAATCAAGAGTTTTATTCTTGTATATGGATGTCAGTGGCAATATTTGATACAAGTTTCATGTCCATACATCATTGCCATACATCATTGCCATTAGGAGTTATGACCCTTCAAGTTTGCTCTTACTCAACTTTTATATGAATCTGCACATCATCAACGAAATTTGATTCAAGTTTCAAGTCAAATCATCATTGCAGTATGGGGAGCTTTAACCGCTAAAATTATTAATTGCTTTTAGCCCATTCAACTGAGACCGGTGTCTTAATCATGAGTTTTTTTTTATATGGGATATGCATGTCAGTGGCAATATCTGATACAAGTTTCATGTCCATACATCATTGCAATGAGGAGTTATGACCATTTAAGTTTATTGTTGTTTAACATACCTCAGACAAAATGAGGGGGATACACATCATCCCAAAACATGACAATCCAAGTTGACCTTGATAAAATCATCTGCTGACTAGGGAAGCTCTTGCCCATGATGGATACTACTTGCCAATCAGTGTATAATCTGCAAACAAAATAATATACACAGTTGTAAACATTTTATCAGATGTCAAATCAAGTAAAACATTGATTCTTAAAATGCTCCATCTCAAAATCCATGGTCTGAAATAGGAGTGACAGAGGGGCCCACAGAAGGGTGAGTGCTAAGTGACCTTCTGATGTTTTCGCTGTTTTAGCTCATTCAACTGGAATCGGTGTCTTAATCAAGAGTTTTATATTCTTGTATATGGATATGCATGTCAGTGGCAATATTTGATACAAGTTTCATGTTAATACATCATTGCAATAATGACCATTCAAGTTTGCTGTTGTTTAAGCTAAGTCAACTTTTATTTGAATCTGCATATCATCGACAAAATTTGATTCAAGTTTCAAGTCAAAACATCATTGCAGTATGGGGAGCTTTAACCACTAAAGGTATTCATTGATTAGCTCATTCAACTGGAACCAGTGTCTTAATAATGAGTTTGATTCTTTTATATGGATCTGCATGTCAGTGGCAATATTTGGTACAAGTTTCATCTCCATTGCAATAAGGAGTTATGACCACTAAAGTTTGCTGTTGTTTAACATACCTCAGACAAGGAGGGGGATGCACATCCCTCCCCAAAAATGACAATCCAAGTTGACTAGGGAAGCTCTTGCCCATGATGGAAACTACTCTTCAATCAGTGAATAATCTGCAGAGAAAAAAATATACACTGTTGTAAACATTTTATCAAATGTCGAATCAGGTAAAACATTGATTCCTAAAATGCTCCATCTCAAAATCGAGGAAGAAATCAACTCCTAAGAAACTCTCCACTAGACTACAGAGAGTTGGCACACAAGTGGTTTTGAAATTATTTTAGCAGTACAACATAAACTTGGAATGTTTTGAGGATTGAAGAGTTAAACTCGACAAACGAAGATGTTACGACAAGATAGTAACACTAAAAAGACAACACTCGTTCATATATGAAGAAATTTCAGAGTGAATAAATCATTACATTGGCAAGTGTCTGAGGGATTGGATAACATTCTTTGGGAAAATCTAAGAGATGGCCCATCATCAAACAAGTAAACAGGCAAATACATGCCCCTCTTTCATCGGCATTGCAACACACTTGAGAGTTGAAAATTGTTAGATTGTCAAGTTAAGGGCAATTGGATTTTTTTTAAAAATGATTTCGAGGTAAGACTTTGGCTCTTATCAAGTGACCCTCAACCTTAAAAAAAACCACAATTTGAGTGTCTGTTTCTTTTAGCATGTGTATGGCCGGTGTGGCCGAGATACGGGTAAAAACATGTTAGGTGTAGGGTTCCAACACTATTAGAAGAATAAACTTATCAACATACCTTAGACATGGAGGGATTTAATCTAATCTTTACGTGGCAACACTGGCCGATAAAATTCTGTCTGCTAAAGCTGTAAGTAGCTATGGCTGGTGACTATATTACATAGACACGATCACTTTCTTCACGATGTAGCTCGGTGTTGGTAAAAAAAGAATAACCCGATTGCTTTCTCTCTCTTTCAATACTCAAGCCTACAGTACAACTGTTCATGACTGTTGTCAACGCAGGTCCCTAGCAACTATTGTGAATTTGAATCGTTTCTATATGATGCAAAGTACATTTCCCTTCGTGCACGACAACCGTGGTTTGAAGCAACAGCAATCTAAAAATAAATGTTAACACAACAGTGAAAAGCTGTATGCTGCATGCATCGCTAAACACTGTTTCTGAGAATCAATGGGTAACACAATGGAGGGATAAAGGTTTCAGAGAACTGCTGAATAATATAATAGGATTACACAGCTATACTGGGGGCTACTGGGAACTACTGAGTTACACAATGGAAGTACATGGCTACTAGATTATGCAGTGAAAGTACCTGGCTACTGGGTACACATTGGAAGTACATGGCTACTTGGTTACGCAGTGGAAGTACATGGCTACAATGGAAGAAGTTTTTCGAAGACTCTTCTATTATTCCAATAGGGGTGTTCGGTTGATAATCTGATAGACTGAACAAAAACAACTTTGCATTCTTTTAAAGAACTTATGGTACAACATGGGCTTCTGCAACTTTTATGAGATGGCCAAACACTAGCTGCAAAACAATTTGAGAGTAGAAAAAAAATAAACCGATTTTGAGGTTCAGTATTCAGTACATTCTGAGCTTTGGAATACATGTAAGAGATTGCACAACATTGGTATGGGGATCAATTTATGAGTTGTAAAAAAGTTAACTTTAATTAGAGGTAAGCCTAGCATTTGACCCCCTTACTCTATACATACTGTTTAAATACTTACTTTACCCTAACACAGACCCCAAACGCTTGTTTCAAAGAGAATTCATCAAAATCGCAAGGTAAGGTAAGTAAGGGTACTTTAACGCTACAAATTTTCTGTTTGGGTAAACCCAAACAGAAAATTCAAACACTTCTTTCAAAGAGAATTCATCAAAAGCACATGGGGTAAGCCTTGCATTTGACCCACCTAATCTACGCTACTGTATAAACTGACTTTACCCTACAGGCATGCAACTGTAACTTCAACCAAAAAAAGGAAATTACAAAGTTTCAATGATTTTTTCAATTTTGAATGGTAAAACTGAGAATGAAAAAAGAGGAAATCAACTGATCCGGAGAAGTTGCATGCCTGAAACCCCAACAGAACAACCAAACGCTTGTTTCAAAGAGAAATCATCAAAATCACAAGAGGTAACCCTTGCATTTGACCCCCTTACTCTACGCTACTGTATAAATACTGACTTTACCCTAACACAGACCTCAAACGCTTGTTTCAAAGAAAGTTCATCAAAAGCACAAGCGGGTAAGCCGCTTGTACTCTACGCTGCTGTAAAAATACTTACTTTACCCTAACAGAAAATCCAAAGTTGTTTCAAAGAGAATTCATCAAAAGCACTAGGGGGCCTTACATTTGACCCCTGTACTCTACGCTACTGTAATAAATACTGACTTTACCCTAAAAAAATCCAAACGCTTGTTTCAAAGAGAATTCATCAAAAGCACAAGGGGGTAAGCCTTGCATTTGACCCAGTTAATTTACGCTACTGTATAAATACTGACTTTACCCAACCAAAAAATCAAACACTTGTTTCAAAAGAAATCATCAAAATCACAAGGGGTAAGCCTTGCATTTGACCCCCTTATCTACGCTACTGTATAAATACTGACTTTACTCTAACACAGACCCCAAATGCTTGTTTCAAAGAGAATTCATCAAAAACGCTGTTTCAAGAGAAATCATCAATCACAGGGTAAGCCTTGCATTTGACCCCTTACTCTACGCTACTGTATAAATACTGACTTTACCCTGCACAGACCTCAAATGCTTGTTTCAAAGAGAAATCATCAAAATCACAAAGGGTAAGCCTTGCATTTGACCCCTTTACTCTACGCTAATGTATAAATACTGACTTTATCCTAACACAGACCTCAAAGCTTGTTTCAAAGAAAGTTCATCAAACTCACAAGGGGTAAGCCTTGCATTTTTAACCGTAAACAGAAAAACCAAACGCTTGTTTCAAAAGAGAATCATCAGAACACAAGGGGTAAGCCTTGCATTTGACCCACTTAATCTACGCTAATGTATAAATACTGACTTTACCCTAACACAGACCCAACCTGTTCAAAAATTCATCAAAACGCTTGTTTCAAAGAGAAATCATCAAAATCACAAGGGGGTAAGCCTTGCAATTGACCCCCTCACTCTACGCTACTGAAAAGAATACTGACTTTACCCTAACAGAAAAATGCTTGTTTCAAAGAGAAATCATCAAAATCACAAGGGGTAAGCCTTGCATTTGACCCACTTAATCTACGCTACTGTATAAATACTGACTTTACCCAGGCACAGACTCATACGCTTGTTTCAAAGAGAAATCATCAAAATCACAAGGGTAAGCCTTGCATTTGACCCCTTTACTCTACGCTAATGTATAAATACTGACTTTACCTAACAAAGACCTCAAATGCTTGTTTCAAAGAAAGTCATCAAAAGCACACGGGGTAAGCCTTGCATTTGACCCCTTACTCCTACGCTACTGTATAAATACTGACTTTACCCTAACACAGACCCCAAATGCTTGTTTCAAGATTCACCAAACCTTGTTTCAAAAGAAATCATCAAAAATCACAAGGGTAAGCCTTGCAATTGACCCCCTCACTCTACGCTTACTGTATAAATACTGACTTTACCCTAAAAGAGAAACAATGCTTGTTTCAAAGAGAAATCAATCAAAATCACAAGGGTAAGCCTTGCATTTGACCCCTTTACTCTACGCTAATGTATAAATACTGACTTTACCTAACACAGACCTCAAATGCTTGTTTCAAAGAAATTCATCAAAAGCACAAGGGGTAAGCCTTGCATTTGACCCCCTTACCTACGCTACTGTATAAATACTGACTTTACCCTAACAAACCCAAATGCTGTTCAAGAAATTCATCAAACTTGTTCAAAAGAAATATCAAAATCACAAGGGGTAAGCCTTGCAATTGACCCCTCACTCTACGCTTCTGTATAAATACTGACTTTACCCTAAAAGACAAACATGCTTGTTTCAAAGAGAAATCATCAAAATCACAAGGGTAAGCCTTGCATTTGACCCCTTACTCTACGCTAATGTATAAATACTGACTTTACCCTAACACAGACCAAATGCTTGTTTTTAAAGAAAGTCATCAAAAGCACAAGGGGTAAGCCTTGCATTTGACCCCCTTACCCTACGCTACTGTATAAATACTGACTTTACCCTAACACAGACCCCAAATCTTGTTTCAAAGAGAATTCATCAAACACGCTTGTTTCAAAAAGAAATTATCAAAAATCACAAGGGGTAAGCCTTGCAATTGACCCCTCACTCTACGCTACTGTATAAATACTGACTTTACCCTAAAAGAGAAACAATGCTTGTTTCAATAGAGAAACCATCAAAATCACACGGGGTAAGCCTTGCATTTGACCCACTTACTCTACGCTACTGTATAAATACTGACTTTACCCTAACACAGACCCAAACGCTTGTTTCAAAGAGAAATCATCAAAATCACAAGGGGTAAGCCTTGCATTTGGCCCCCTTACTCTATGCTACTGTATAAATACTGACTTTAACCTAACACAGACCCAAATGCTTGTTTCAAAGAGAAATCATCAAAATCACACGGGGTAAGTCTTGCATTTGACCCACTTAATCTACGCTACTGTATAAATACTGACTTTACCCAGCACAGACCTCATATGCTTGTTTCAAAGAGAAATCATCAAAATCACAAAGGTAAGCCTTGCATTTGACCCCTTTACTCTACGCTAATGTATAAATACTGACTTATCCTAACACAGACCTCAAATGCTTGTTTAAAAGAAAGTTCATCAAAAGCACAAGCGGGTAAGCCTTGTATCTCTACGCTGCTGTAATAAATACTTACTTTACCCAACAAGAAAATCCAAATTGTTTCAAAAGAATCATCAAAAGCACTAGGGGGCCTTACATTTGACCCCTGTACTCTACGCTACTGTAAAAATACTGACTTTAACCCTAATAGAAAATCCAAACGCTTGTTTCAAAGAGAATTCATCAAAAGCACAAGGGGTAAGCCTTGCATTTGACCCAGTTAATTTACGCTACTGTATAAATACTGACTTTACCCTACCAGAAAAATCAAACCTTGTTTTCAAAAGAAATCATCAAAATCACAAGGGTAAGCCTTGCATTTGACCCCCTTATTCTACGCTACTGTATAAATACTGACTTTACTCTAACACAGACCCCAAATGCTTGTTTCAAAGAGAATCATCAAACACCTGTTCAAAGAGAAATCACAAATCCAGGGGTAAGCCTTGCATTTGACCCCCTTACTCTACGCTACTGTATAAATACTGACTTACCCTGCACAGACCTCAAATGCTTGTTTCAAAGAGAAATCATCAAAATCACAAAGGGTAAGCCTTGCATTTGACCCCTTTACTCTACGCTAATGTATAAATACTGACTTTATCCTAACACAGACCTCAAATGCTTGTTTCAAAGAAAGTTCATCAAACTCACAAGGGGTAAGCCTTGCATTTTACCGTAACAGAAAAACCAAACGCTTGTTTAAAAGAAATTCATCAGAAGCACAAGGGGGTAAGCCTTGCATTTGACCCACTTAATCTACGCTAATGTATAAATACTGACTTTACCCTAAACAGACCCCAAACGCTTGTTTCAAAGAGAATTCATCAAAACACGCTTGTTTCAAAGAGAAATCATCAAAATCACAAGGGGGTAAGCCTTGCAATTGACCCCTCACTCTACGCTACTGAAAAGAATACTGACTTTACCCTAACAGAGAAACAATGCTTGTTTCAAAGAGAAATCATCAAAATCACAAGGGGTAAGCCTTGCATTTGACCCACTTAATCTACGCTACTGTATAAATACTGACTTTACCCAGGCACAGACCTCATATGCTTGTTTCAAAGAGAAATCATCAAAATCACAAAGGGTAAGCCTTGCATTTGACCCCTTTACTCTACGCTAATGTATAAATACTGACTTTATCCTAACAAAGACTCAAATGCTTGTTTAAAAGAAAGTTCATCAAAAGCACACGGGGTAAGCCTTGCATTTGACCCCTTACCTACGCTACTGTATAAATACTGACTTTACCCTAACACAGCCATGCTTGTTCAAAGAATTCACAAACACGCTTGTTTCAAAAGAAATCATCAAAAATCACAAGGGTAAGCCTTGCAATTGACCCCCTCACTTACGCTACTGTATAAATACTGACTTTACCCTAAAAGAAACAATGCTTGTTTTAAAGAGAAACCATCAAAATCACACAGGTAAGCCTTGCATTTGACCCACTTACTCTACGCTACTGTATAAAATACTGACTTTACCCTAACACAGACCCTAAAACGCTTGTTTCAAAGAGAAATCCTCAAAATCACAAGGGGTAAGCCTTGCATTTGCCCCCTTACTCTATGCTACTGTACAAATACTGACTTTGCCCTAACACAGACCCCAAATGCTTGTTTCAAGAGAAATCATCAAAATCACACGGGGTAAGTCTTGCATTTGACCCACTTAATCTACGCTACTGTATAAATACTGACTTTACCCAGGCACAGACCTCATATGCTTGTTTCAAAGAGAAATCATCAAAATCACAAAGGGTAAGCCTTGCATTTGACCCCTTTACTCTACGCTAATGTATAAATACTGACTTTATCCTAACACAGACCTCAAATGCTTGTTTTCAAAGAAATTCATCAAAAGCACAAGGGGTAAGCTTGCATTTGACCCCTTACTCTACGCTACTGTATAAATACTGACTTTACCCTAACACAGACCCCAAATGCTTGTTTCAAAGAGAATTCATCAAAACACACGCTTTGTTTCAAAAAGAAATCATCAAAAATCACAAGGGGTAAGCCTTGCAATTGACCCCCTACTCTACGCTTCTGTATAAATACTGACTTTACCCTAAAAGAGAAACAAGCTTGTTTCATAGAGAAACCATCAAAATCACACGGTGTAAGCCTTGCATTTGACCCACTTACTCTACGCTACTGTATAAATACTGACTTTACCCTAAAACAGACCCAAAAACGCTTGTTTCAAAGAGAAATCATCAAAATCACAAGGGGTAAGCCTTGCATTTGACCCCTTACTCTACGCTACTGTAAAATACTGACTTTACCCTAACACAGACCCCAAATGCTTGTTTCAAAGAGAAATCATCAAAATCACAAGGGGTAAGCCTTGCATTTGACCCCCTTACTCTACGCTACTGTATAAATACTGACTTTCCCCTCCTCAACCGCTTGTTTCAAAGAAAGTTCATCAAAATCACAAGGGGTAAGCCTTGCATTTGACCCACTTAATCTCTGCTACTGTATAGATACTGACTTTACCCTAACAAAAAAACCCAAACGCTTGTTTCAAAGAGATTGCATCAAAAGCACAAGGGGGTAAGCCTTGCATTTGACCCACATAATTTACGCTACAGTATAAATACTGACTTTACCCTAACAGAAAATCCAAACGCTTGTTTTTAAAGAGAATTCATTAAAAGCACAAGGGGTAAGCCTTGCATTAGACCCCCTTCCTGTACTCCACTGTATATACTGACTTTACCCTAACACAAACCCCAAAACGCTTTTTTCAAAGAGACTTCATCAAAATAACAACGGGTAAACCTTGCATTTTAGCACCTCACTCTACGCTACAGTAAAAATACTGACTTTACCCTAACACAAACCACAAGTGTTGTTTTAAAGAGAATACATCAAAATCACAAGAGGTAAGCCTTGCATTTGACCGCCTTACTCTACGCTACTGTACAAATACTGCCTTTTCCCTAACACAAACCCCAAACGCTTGTTTTAAAGAGAATTCATCAAAACCACAAGGGGTAAGCCTTGCATTTGAATAAGTAGTCTACACTTAATGCATTACCCCTTGCTCTATCTCTAGCCCAAACCACAACCCTAATGCCAACAATATGATTGTTGCTATTTATAAGTGACTTCGAACAACATCATCTAATGTGTGAATTTTCAAAAATGAAAACAAATAGTGGAACTTACTACTACTACTACTTAGTTGACCTACATGTAAGTGGCTACTTGAGACGAGCGTGATGGTACACATGCCACACATCACGATCACTCATGCAGCCAGCTAGTTCATCAGCTGTAGTCTCCAACCCTGTGTCTTCTTTCGTCGTCTTTACCATGTTCTTGATTAGCCTCCCACTGCTTGGTTGTCCATGTTTTGGCTCCCACAGGATCACCCTACATGCCGGTAGCTCTGGATGCCTAACACACTGCGTGAGTGAATGTGATGTATGGCGTGTGTATCATCGCGCTCGTCGAAGGTAGCCACTGACTTTAGGCTTAGACTTAGACTTGATCTTCTCCGAGACCTTTGGCAGGTTGCCATACAGCTCGGCATTCGACATATGGGCCTTCCAGCTCACATCCATTGCCATCCTGAGCATCCGGGTGTAGCATCCATTGAGTGACTCGGTCTGTGCTGCTGTAAGGGTAATGTCTCACTACTGTAGAGTAGAATCGTCTCAATTGGGAAAACTCAACAAAAATACAAGAGGGTATTAGACTTACTTTCTTTGTCCATTTTATTTCTACATCACTGCATACATATCAAAACTGAAAGAGACTTTAAAATGTAAAATACAGTAACATTTTTAAAGTAAATATACTGTACAGTGGAATATGACAATGACACATCAGCACGGAAAGACACAGAACGGAATGGAATAGTTTAAGTGAAATCGTACAAGTATGTACTCACATCGAGACCAAATACAGAGCAATATTTTCCCTGTGAGGTTTGGGACATTTACCCCATCTCACCCTGAAGACAATCAATTGCTCATTTTCCTTTTGTACATACTTCTTTTTGTTAAAGGTAGGGTCATAGATTGGTAAATACTCTGAGAAACGATTCATGCATGAATCCTTTTTCAGATTTCTGAGGGTTGGTGTCCGTTCACGAATGCTGCGGCCAGAGATGCCAGAGATGTTTGTACCCGCTGTCACCTCGCTAACTGCGGATAAATTCACTGTTTGTATGAATATACTGTGACAATTTTATTTGCTGTTTTCTCAACAAGTAGACACTGGATTCAGCTGAAACTTTCACAAGTGATTTTGGGGCGTATTTTTGAAAATAATTTTGCCAATAAATGAGCATTACGTTGAAAGAAAAACCAATCTATGACCCTACCTTTCAATAGAAGTACTTGAGCAACGTTTGAAGAAAATACAGCAGTGATTGACTGGCCAAGGGGTGAGCTGTAGGTGGCCTGATGCAGTTTATAGGCAGTACATGTAGTATAGCTTCCATTGAATGATATTAAAAAAATAAAAATAAATTAGAAAGATTCTATTTCCAAACATATATACAAATTTACAATACGTACAGTTCGATTGTAGGAATTTCATAGCATTAAAATAAGATTTTATGTAATCTTAACTTATCGGTTGGTTTGTTTCTGTCCCTGCAGAATATTTCAGACTCACAAATACAGTCAGTAGACCCCCTACATTGGAGCCCATCACTGAGGTCAAACAATGGAAATGTGCAAGCGCAGTGCACAACTCTCAGCCAACTCTAGGTCTTCATTGCCCACAGTGAGGGCGCTGTTTACGGCCTTTGACGTCACACGCAAGGGCTCTATTGGCTCGGTTTCACAAAGCACTAGGATCCATCTTAAGATGAGTTGTCAATACTACCATAGTAACTTTTGTTGTGACATCACATTTTTGCTTAGCGATTAAGATTAAAAACACAGCTCAGCGTCCAATTCCATGGCTCTGCTTACCGCAAAAATCTCTGCTTACCGAGCCCTGTAAAGGTCATGGCCCAGTTTCATGGCTCTGCTTGCGGTAAGCAAACAATCGGCGCTTACAGAGCAGGGCATTTCGCACTTATGTCAAGCGTATCTCATGGGTCAAATGTTGTATCTTGACACGTACTTGTTCTGTGTGTACATCCGGGCTACATGTATTTGAGGCGAGAAATTATTTATTGACAGTTTCAAACTTGCTCGTAAAGTGCTATTTTCGGTAATACAACGTTTTCGCACTGACACAACAATTTCAAGGTGCCTTATACCATGCAAGAACTTTTTATCATTCACACACACAAACCCAAGTGAATAGTGGCCTCCTATCGTGGACCCCCTGTTTTTCAACTCTTTGTTCTGATAACTGTGGACCCCATTGTTTTCCTTTGCGATAGCGATCATGGACCTATTGTCCCTTTTGTTATAAGTCCTCGGTTTCAGTGTCAAGTACACCCACACACATTTGTTGACCCGACAGTCAAAGACTTCTCCTGCTTTGAATTTGTTTTAACAACGTCCCCGTTGTTTTTTTACACAAAATGTGACCAAGGACGTCCTTGCTCTGGCAAACCAGGCCAATTAATTTTGAAATTGAAGTCCTTGGTTTCCAGATTTCTGCCCAGGATTTCTTTAGTGGCGGAATTTGTTTTCTCCTGAAAACCATTGTGGGGTGGATCAGTTACATGGTAGATCATAAAAATAGACTCAAACCAAAGAAGTATTCAAAGTTAATGGCAATTATTTATACCCTTTTTTTAAACTGGTAAATTTTACGTTAGTTTAATTTAATTAATTTGGATAATGTGTGGTGGTTAGAAACAGAGAAACTTCTGCCAGTGGTGGTTCGGGAATCCCGAGTGGCCGGGCGGGTTTTCCGGCACCGACCACTGTGGGCAGAACTAAGCTTGGGCGATACCACAATATTATCGAATATCGCGATACTAGTTCTGAAACGATTATGATATCGGGTCACATTTTTTTTAATCGTGATATCGGTAAATCGCGATATTGTTAAGTATCGCGATGTATTTCCTAGCCGAGACGATCTTGCAACAATAAATCTCCTTGTCAAGACGATATTGCAACAATAAATCTCCTAGTTGAGATGATTTGCTGCATCAAAGAGTTGCAAGTCACAGACCGCAACCGCAAGATTCCCCAACAGATCCGATCCGACGGGGTTTAGTCTTCGAAAAAACCAACATCAAAGCCTTAGCGATCAGGCGGTCTCAAGCAGACGGGTGTTACCACGTGCGTTACCACGTGCGTGTTGCGTACGTGCGAGTAGCGTGATCTAATTAGTTATGCACACATAAAGAACAGTCTGTCATGCGCAGTTAACACATTAAATGTGTGTAAGTAATAGGCCCAGGTCTTCATACCATAGGTAAAACCCGAAGAATAGATGATTGGAACAACAGTATAAGTGATAAGTCATTCACTGCCACAACTCACACCGTGAGATTTGTAGAAGATTGACATCATAAAAAAATAATCGCGATTATATCGAATATTGCGATATTTTCTCAATGATATATCGTGGCTGAGAAAATGCGATATCGCCCAAGATTAGGCAGAACCCTGGTTTCAAAGCATAGACATTGCTCACTCACAGTTGTTGACCCCATTGAACCAAGGACGTCCTAGACTTGTGAAAACACCAGGGCCCAATTTCATAGAGCTGCTCAAGCACAAAAAGTAGCTAAGCACAACAAAATTAAGGTTACCAGCCAAAATATCATGTCACATGGACCATTTGTGACTGGTATCCTGCTCATTTCTGCTTAGCAGACAATTATTAAGCAATGTTTTTGGCTTCAGCAGCTCTATGAAATGTGCCCCAGATCCCTTTCGTTCAAGTTCTTGGTGGTTTTAATACGTAAGATATTGCTCACACACCTGTCAGGGGTGAGGTAGCTCATTGGCTGCCATTTCATTTACACGGCAACCTCCCACACCAGTATCTGATTGTATGCTACGGTGAAGACCTGCTTGCCAGAGGGTGTAAAGCGGACAAGCTGAACAGCGTCATTGTGTCCGACAAAGGCTTGGAAACTGCTCTCGTGAAAGTCGACCACCTTAAGCAGCCGCTCTGTTAAAGAAAATAACAAAAATAATAAATATCAAATGAGATTTTTAGTGGATCAGTCATATAGGGCAGATTTTTCTGATTATTAGTAATTAATAAACACCTCTAAATGTTTATGCACTCTGATTGGTCTCGTTCTTGCAAATGAGATTCATAGTTAAATATGTGTGGGAGATTAGGTCCCATGCAAAAATTTAACAGCCTAAAGATTGGCCCTTGAACATGAATCAAACGATATCACAAATTCTGAAGATTTGTACCGCTTTTTTCGTTAAAAGCATTTTTTTAATGGCTATAAGAGTGTGAGAAGCCAGTCTTCACTACGCGGTAATAACCTTGGTTGGTGGCCGGCCGCTGTTAATGGACCTCAACTTCAGCTCGATCCATTAACAGCAGCCAGCCACCAACCCGGCCATCACCACGCAGTGAAGACTGGCTCCCCACACTGTTATTTCCTACTTATTGACCCAATTCACATGACGTCAACATACACTAAATCTTGGTTGCGCCATTATGGAAGTCAGTTTCCCTGTGCCCCTGTGCAGTACCCCAGTAGGCACGTGACATTTTAAAGACGTCTTTTTTCGGTCGTTATCTAGTCGCTTGTTTTAAAGCGGTCGTGACCGAAAAACAACGTCTTAAAGACATCTTTAAGAAGTCTTTCTTCAAATTCGGAACTCGTTCCCTTCCTCCAAAATCAAAAAAAAAAACAAGACGTCTAAACGACGTCATTTTACGGTCGTTGTCTAGTCGTAAGTACTCCTGGTGATCGTGGTTAAAAAACAACTTCTTTAAGACGTCTTTCTTCCCACCCAAAAAACTCATCCCCACACGCCAAAAAAACACGACGTATTTACGACGTCATTTTATGGTCGTTATCCAGTCAAATGTACTACAGGTGATCATGGTCAAAAAAACGATTTCTTCAAGACGTCTTTCTTCCCACCCGAAAACACATCGCCATCCGCCCAAAAACACGACGTATGCATGACGTTGTTTTACGGTCGTTATCTAGTCGTAAGTACTCCTGGTGATCGTGGTAAAAAAAAGACTTCTTCAAGACTTCTTTCTTCGTATATATGACATCCTTTTACGGTCGTTATCTGCTTGTGGTTCTCTGTTTCGGAGCGGTAAAAACTTCATGTTTTTTACTGGTGGGGATGATTTCTCGGAGCCCAGGTCACCATGTTTGAATACCTGTGGTATAAGTACTCCTGGGGTACTCCTGGAGTTCGTGGTTAAAAAACGACTTCTTCAAGACGTCTTTCTTCGTATATATGACATCGTTTTAAGGTCGTTATCTAGTCGTAAGTAATCCTGGTGATCGTGGTAAAAAAACGACTCCTTCAAGACGTCTTTCTTCCCACCAAAAAACTCATCCTCACCCGCCTAAAAAACAACTACAACAACACGACGTCTTTACGACGTCATCTTACGGTCGTTATTTAGTTGAGTGGGTAATGCAGCGGCCGTAGTCAAAAGAAGACTTCTTCAAGATGTCTTTCTTCCCACGCAAAAACTCATTCCCACCCGCCAAAAAACAAACTAACAAACAAACAACGACATCTTTACGACGTCGTTTTATGGCAGTTATATTATATCTATAGTTGAGGTTTATACTACAGCCGTAGTAACGGGAAAAAAAAACTTCTGAATGACGTAAAAACACACACACACACACACGCACACACACGCACACACACACACACCCGTGTGTAAACACCTGCAATCGGGGACCTCCTATTGTCCCTCTTTTGTTTGTACTCTAACTTTTTGGCACCAGCTCTCATTGGTTTTGTACACGTTTTCCAACTGGGGACCTTTCCCCAAACGGGGACCCTATTGTCCTCTTTTGTTATAGGTCCCCGGTTTGAATGTGTATATCTACCCACACCCACACACACACACACTTTTGCACACACCGTTGTGGGGACTTCCTATTGTTGTTCTATTGTTCCCTTTTCTAAAGAATTACCTTGTGGGGACCCAGTTTAACAAAGAAAAACGTTGTGGGGACCTTTGTTCCACTGTGTAAAAGTCCCCACAACGGTGTGTATGCCTACCCACACACACACACACATATTTACGGAGTCGTCTTACGGTAGTTATCTAATTATTGAGTGTGTAACAGCTGCTGTGGTCAAAACATGATTTAAAAATAGTTAACTACGTCTTTCTTCCCATCCGAGAAATCATCCCCACCAGTAAAAAACATGAAGTTTTTACCGCTCCGAAACAGAGAACCACAAGCAGATAAACAATTCGGCATTCCACACCACCCACGGCCTTGATTCAGTGTATTCCCAGCAAACAAAATAACGTCCCCTCGACGTCGCTAGGACGTTATTTGAATGTTGGGAGAACGTTTTTATTTAACGTCGTACGGACGTATAAGTGTGGAGTTTTGTCAACGTCTAGATGACGTTGCGTTATGACGTTTTATAATAACGTTGTGACAACGTATAAACTGCACTTAAAAAAGTAATTTCTTAACGCAATTATATGATTTTTTTTCCTGAAGTTTTTCGATCAAGTATAAATTGTTTATATTATATAATAGTTTCATAAATTGATACAACATCATATTCAATTAATTACTTTCAACAATATATTTAAACTAGGCCATTACTACTCGTTGCGGTTGCCTGACTTCACTGTACCTGTATACTATATAACTGTACAGCATGTACTATATAAGTGCATACCAACTTCTTGCTTTGGCAATCATGGGTGTATATTTTTACTAAAGTTTTTCCACTTTAATAATATTTTTGAAAGTAAAATTACATGTCTAGTTACTACATTAAATTTGCCACTAAATCCTTTGATAGTTTAGACAAGTACATGAAGAAATGAGTACACCTAATTCATAAATTTGACAAATTTCTCGAAATTTGTTGTAAATATGTTACAACTTCTTAGCCCAATCTACTAATTTGCATATGTGATATAACGTTGTCATAACGTTCCCAAATAACCTGACAAAACTACAACATTCAAGCAACGTTGCAAAAAAACGTTAACACGACTTTATTTAGAGGTTTTGAAGAAACATTGCCATAACGTTGTATTTATGTTTTCAAATAACGTGACAAAACCACAACCTACAGGTAACGTTATGAAAGAACATTCACCTAACATTTGTATATGACGTCAAAAACCAACGTTGGAAAACGTCGTATCTGCGTTACAAAGTAACGTGACAGAACCATAACATTCACAGTAACGTTATGATGACGCTACGTGTTTGCTGGGTTACTGTTACTTTTTATAGTAATTAATACTTTTGTTTTAGAGGCTTGACCACATGCACAGTGAATGTCTGTGTGGAGCAGACAGTTTTGTATACGTGTCGTCGTAGTACAGTGTATACAGAGAGTGGGCCGGGGTCAGAGTCACAAGTCAATATGATCCAATAACAGCTGCTGAACACTGTTTTAAGCCATTTGAAAAAACGGTTGGTTGATGCACACAGTAAACCAAGAGTTTAGTGGGGCTATTTCTTCATGGTTGTGGTTGTGATCAGAATGTGTATCATTGGTTGTACTGCAGCATAATCAAGTCCAAGTTTGTCAAACATGTCAAAGGACAACACAAGAATCACCTGTGCATTCTGATGGCCGAATGGAGGAAGGCTTTGGTCACTGTGCAAGTAAGTACGTATTTATACAATTTGACAGAAGGTTGTTAATACTTTCTTTCTTTCTCTTGGACTATTATTTAAAATGTTCACTCTATGCAGAGGTGTACAACTTTCAGTGCCTGACCTGCTAAATAACAATACATTGTTTTTCTGCTTTGAATTAAACACAAAGAGACCATGAATCCAATGTGTAATGTATGTTTAGAACTAGAAGACAAATATTTACAAGCATTCTCAAGAAGTAAAAAATATTAGGTAAGGAGAAAGCATTGGTACAGATTTACGCAGACGCAGTATTATAAAGAGTAGTACTACCATGTATATCATACCAAACATCAACAACAAAAACCTAATGAAAGGCCTCTATTCTGGCCTGAACTATACTGATTTGATCAGATTTCCTTTCATAATTCAACATCATTACTTGAGCTCCTCGAGCGCAAATTTTCACTGGTCGATCTTGTTATATAGTATTTAACAAGACCAGTGAAAATTTGCGCTCAAGGAGCTCAAGTAATGATCGATAGTTGCGATGATCGTTAACCCTCCATCCTCCTGACAGTCGCATACCGGAGGGTTACGAGGCATGTTCTGTAAGAAACCACCGTATTTGTAATTTCGACCAGTGTCGCCCATTTTGTTGACTAACTAGATTTGCCCACTTTTACCACTTTCAAAAATCATGACACATATTCTAAGAACACGGGTTTGATCTTTATTGTGTAATGAATCCATTCATAACACTCAAAACATCATTGACACATTATTTGTATTGTTCTTATTATATATATATATATTACAGATTTCTGCGAGTTCTACAAAGTTTATTATTTCAAATACAAGAAAACCAAGCTCTGTGGAGTGAGTGGAATACTGAAACGAAGTTTTGACAGGAAATCAGCAGAACACATACAGCTTGTATTTTTGACCATCCAGTCTATATGGACTGCACTGCAACTGACCCGAGCAACATTGACATCAACCAATTAAGATCTTCACAAATCTACAAAAGAGATAAATCTATACCTGTGTTTGCATTTCTAATAAAAAATAACTGTAATAGCAATAAATAACATTGGTTTAACTATGCTGGAAAAGTAACACTGGCATATTCTTTCAAAAAAGATCTGTTCATTCTTCGCATATTAAGTTTACCACAGGGAAAGTATCACTTTACAGCAATTGAATATTACCTCAGGGTTCATGTTTTTTTACCACAAGATTTTTGTACCACAGGACGATAACTACATGAAAGCAACGTTTTACCACAGAAATTACTTGTACCACACAGAGATCATGTAATAAAATGTTAAAACCACCCAAATTGTGTGTGGTTCCTTGTGGAGCATACACGTTGATCGCTTGCTGGTTGTTCAGCGTCAGCAGCGGACAGGAAGGCCAATGGTATTGTTACTAGCATTCTGCCAGCACAAACGTTGACCAGCTTGCATGTGAATAATTGGATAAATAAAAAGACATTTGTAGTGTACATGCACTCACTGAAATTTGGGTCTTTCTCCTATGACTAAAATTTGTATTTTCCGGACAACTAAAGAACGTCTTTCTACAACGTATAAAAGGCGTCTTTTCCCAATGATTAAACGACGTCTTTTCAGTTGCCAAAAAATACGTCATTTGGTCGTCAAGAAAAAACGTCTTTTAGACGTCAGGAAAGACGTCTTTTGGTTTTGCATATACGACCAAAATAAGACATTTTATAGGACGTCAGAAGAAGACGTCAGCTAGTCGTAAAAAAATGTCATTTAGTTGTCAAGAAAAGACGTCATTTAGTCGTAAAAAAGACGTCATTTAGTTGTCAAGAAAAGACGTCATTTAGTTGTCAAGATAAGACGTCATTTAGTCTTCAAGAAAAGACGTCATTTAGTTGTCAAGATAAGACGTCATTTAGTCGTCAAGAAAAGACGTTATTTAGTCGTCAAGAAAAGACGTCACTTAGTCGTCAAGAAAAGACGTCATTTAGTCGTCAAGAAAAGACGTTCTTTAGTCGTCAGAAGAAGACGTCTTAAAGTTTTGCATACACCCCCTAAATAAGACATTTATATGACGTCAAAAATTTATGTGTAAAAGACGTCTTACATCTGTCATGTGCCCACTGGGGTGCGCATTTTAGGAGACGTGCGTGCAGTTAGACCAACACGTTATCTTTATGCAAATTCGACTCCCAAAATGCCAGACCTTCGGCAGGTAGTGGCAGCATGTGATGTTAATGAAAGTGATCATTATGCAACTTTTGAATTGCGAAAAAAGAGGATTTACACATTATTTACCAACTGCCCCTCCTCCCCTGTCAACCTCCCCCAAACAAACAAGCAAACACCCTCCCCACAAACAAACAAACAAACAAACAAACAACAACCTAGTTAACAAGGCAACTTACCTGCTGTGCCTACTGCTATAAGGTGCCCTGTGGGCTGACATCCAGTGTAGCCCAGTGGGTCAGCGCTGTGCTGCATACAACCTGTCCAATAGAAGTAGGTCACAACGTTTGGGAACAACTCACAAAGATTACTGGCCTCTCAAGGGATAACTATTATTTTGGGGGTTTTACACATACTCAGTACTTTCCCAAGTCCTGTGAAAAAAATCCACAGGCCGCAAATTACTTGGTTAGGATTCGAACCCACAACCTTTGCCATTCTAGAGCAGATGTCTCACCAACTAGACCACCAAGATTGCCCGGTAGCTAGAGGCAGTTCCTATATTTTAGCAGTGGGTACTGCAACAATTTAATAGATGTTAAATTTGCATCCAGGATGAAGAATATTATTTGGATTTTACCCAAACATCAATCATCAATCATCAATATTGCATTGGATTGACCTATGGCATTGGTGCAAGGGGCCAGGGGCCAGACTCTACAGGTAGGATTTTGAAATGAAAAACATGCAAGGTGGGGACAAAATATCCCATTGGCGTGTCATGGCTGAGCGGTCTAGTTCAGCAGCAAAGTGTGGGTTTCGAAAACCCGGTCATGACACTTGTGCCCTGAGCAAGGCACTAAACCATAATTGCTTCTTAAAAAGTTGGGAAGGTAGTGCATTCTGCTCTACCAGCCAGGCTCCTGGTGGATTTTACCCATGCCTACATCCTTGTGGACTGTTAAGAGGGGTAACCCTGTTTCAGCCCCAGGAGTAGGTGGCACCGTGCCCCTGGTGACAGTCGATAGCCCCAAAACAAGTGTAGCTTTCACCTTGAAGTGGCCGTCCGGCCTGGTGAGTTAGGCGATATTTTGTAAGAAAAATATACATATATACCTTTTTCTGTGAGATACTGTAGAACTGAATCTGTTTCTGCATGCCATACCCAGCGTAGATAATGGTGTCAGGATCGGAGGGTGAAAACCGGGCCAGACTCTTCGGTAGCAGTTGATATTGAGCCTGTCAATCAAACGTGGAACAAACTCTATCATTTACACACAGTTGTGGTTCATTTCATTTCATTTTATAATGGTTATAAAAACAACATGAATTGCAGCTAAATGATGAATTGCTCATGCCTGAAGCCTTTCTCAGATTCAAATATTCCAGAAAGAAATTACCTTTTCTCTCAAAAACTACATGACTCCAGAGGGAGTCGTTTCTCACATTGTTTTATACTTTCAGCAGCTCTCAGGTTCCCCTTACCAAGTAAGTGATACATTTTGTACTGTTGTCATGAAAGTGGGTCCAGGTCTGTGTTTGTTCAAGATTTTTCAAAGATGTCTCCATTAAGTGAAGAAAAGACATGACCTATAGATTTGTCCCTTCATCTGTAAAACCTTCAAATGTACCACTGTCAGCTAGGTGGTGCAGGGGAATTAATCCTCTAGACCAAGTAGAGATCTGCCTTCTTTTGCAGGATTTTAAAACTCTGCCAAATTACACCCGTGTAATAAATTTCATACTAAAATTTCAAGTTTGTTTGCCGAGTTTGATATTAATTATCTTCAGCTTGAGAGGCCCGGGAGATAACAAATAGGATTCCTTGGCTAATAAAGAAAAAAAAAATACGAAGTTAAATTTTCTGAAAAACTTACTATGTCCCCTTTGCTGCTGACCACACACTGACCCTGTGGTCAGCGCTTGCCGCTAGCTACAGATGAGGGGACTTTAAGCCAAGACCAAACTCCGCCTCCTGAAACGGAGACATAATCATATAATCATAATCATCAGGCATTTGTAGAGCGCCATCATTCTGGTTGCCTATTCAGGGGCGCCTAGCAAAGTGAAGTATTTTTCCTGCAAGGTTTTGTGGAGCATACTCATAAGTATGAGACCTTTTTCCTTTTACAAAGCACCATGTAACGGTTTACACAGTGCTGTGGCGCAATATGCAGCCAATCAAACCAGGAACACCAGGACAAACCCCTTCTCTTCTCGATAAGTGCACTGGGTTCTTTAACGTGCTTTACACAACACACTGGACTAACGGCCTTACGTCCCATCTGAAGGACGCAGCAATAATGTTTAAGTGTCTTGCTTAAGGACACAAGTGTCACGACCGGGACTCGAACCCACACTCTGCTGAACAGAAACACCAAAGTTTTCCACAAACAAAGACTTTTGGGTAACATAAAATGTGCCCCACAGTACACCCTGTAAACCCTTGTAAAGTGCTACAAAAATGCGCAAGCTGTTATTCCAGTTTGCTGGGAGCCAGTGCCTGTAGTGTTCAGACTCTAACCGGATCTTTCCAGAATTTGTAAATAACTGTTGGAGTCTACCAGTGATAAACTACAATGCTGACAGAGGTCCACAACCAATTTGGCAGGCAGGAGTTGGCTGACCAGACTACATACAGTTATGGTAGCTGTCAAAAACATTGCTTTAGTTTCAATCTGAAAGCTCTCTTATAATAAAGTCCATACCAGTACAAAACCTCCAGAAAAAACCATGTTCATCTGAAATACTGTCAAAGTTGAAATTTGCTTATTTCAATCGCAACAATCAAAATAAGCACATATATGAAAGTTCACAAATTCCCTGACAAATCATAAACCATTACTTCATTGTTTTTATTCTATAATGTGGCCCGTCGAATTTACTGACATTTTCACAGACTAGTTTTACTGAGTGCTTTTTGAAAACTAGAAGGTCAGGAATCAATTTACTCATCCAAAACCCATCAGCAGTACTGATGTGTTAAAACTTTTGACACAGGTTTTTCTATCTAAATGGATTTTTTGAAATTTTGAGAAAAACTCAACAATAAAGTTATTTCACCACAATGCGGCAACAGCACAAAAATCATTCAAATGGTCATAAACATTAATCTATTACAATAGGTACATGTAGGGTACTGGAGAGTACAACTACCGAAGCCGCACTATAATTGTGGTATATAATTACAATAATTATAATAAGAATACTTGGTTCATGTATAGCGCACATATCCAAGTAGCTTGATCAAGGCGCTGTACAACATTATTATCCCTGTTCATCAAGCACACTTTTAGACCCTTCCTCAAACTTTCTCAACTCCCTGGGGAGCATACAACCCCAAAGCTGTTGAAAACAGCTAAGGGGTTAGCTAATCCAACACAATACTGTCTCAAGCCTTGCAGGTTCCCATTTATTCATCAGGGTTAGAGGCAAAGTAAACCTTTGGTTTGTGGAACAGTTCGATTATTTTTATCCTATATAAATGTAGACATATACAATAAAACGAACTTGTGTAAATTTCATTTCAAAAGGTGGTAGCATTTTTGAAAAATTGCTTTATATCTGGAGCGGGGAGAATAATTTGTAATTGGAATACGCAATCAGTGAGGCAGAGACGTTTTTCAGATTGAAATGTTTTTGAATCCCTCTCTCTAAAACCACATTCTTTAGAAGGGAATTGTTTCTCAACATATTATACACATGTACATTATAAACAGTTGCAGTGCTTCCTACCAAGTTAGTTTTTATCGCCACTCGTTTTTTGAGTTGTTGCCAAAGATGTACCTTCCCTTTAAGAGAAGCAACTACGGTTAGGTGCCTTGCTCAAGGACACAAGTGTCATAACCGGGAATCAAACCCACACTCTGATGATTAAACCATCAGAACTGGAGTCTGATGCACTGGACCGCTCGGCCATGACACCCCACAAAGCAGTTTTTGTCTCCTCAATTGAACATGAGTTTCACTACTGCCCAGTCAAGTGTGATTTTTACCTGGTTGCTAATGAAATCCATACCTGTTATCAGCACCCCCTTGTGGTCATTGATGACCCTCATGGTCATCCCGGTGGTTGGACTACTGACCGCTATTAAACCATCGGTGCCTCTGGATAGCACAACATGACCTAGTGAGAAACAGTTAAAGGGGTTCAAGAACTGTCAAAATCTAGAAGAGTTGTTAACATAAATGTACAATTGCAGCTTTTCAAAGTTTTTAGCATTTTAAAATGTTTTATGTTTTTCGTTTGGAATTCGAGTACAATTGCGATTTTTTACGAATTTGACAGATTTCAAAACTTGTATGTATAACTCATTGACGGTAATTAAGTGTTGTTTGATTTTGTTTTGTTAAGCACAAATGTATATGCCGGGTAAACAATTGACTCATAAAATGCCAGAAATGGCAAGACAGAAAAAAAACTAATTAAAAGAATGTGTATGCATGTGTCAAAATTTAGTACAATTGGGAGTTTTAGGAAGTTCTTAGATTTTAGAGTGTTTTAGACTCTCAAGTATTAAACCACAAGAGTAACTGACTGGGTAATTTTAAATAAGTTGGGGTTGAACAAAGAAAAATTGACTCGAGTGCGACTTGAACCTGCGACACCCCGATTAATGCGCTAGCGCTCTACCAACTGAGCTATCTAGCTCTAATGTTGGCGGTCCCTCTATATTGTCTTTGTTCTGGGGTGCAAGTCAGAAGCCATTAAACCAGTAACTTGGGATCACACCCAAGTTTACTGTGCAACCTGGGCAAAATTATGTATTCATCTGATACACGAGATACTTTCAAAGGCAACTTTAAGGCAATCAACACCACTGCATGAAGAAACACTCCGGTAGCAAGAGGGACGTTTTCTTACAATGTCATACCATCCCTGAGAAAGCTACATGAAAATTGATGTGTGTATTATTTCCCTTCTGGGAGATTGCCTGGAACCAGTTGCCAGTAACGGGCATCTACTATAGATTAGAAAAAATAACCCCCCAAAAGAACTTTTGTTCATGGAGGGGCACAGCATTTGTCTGCTGCAAATTGGCACTTTGGTGAAAAAGTGATGCAGGGTCATGGGTTGAATCCTGCCATGGCAAGCACTTGATTTTTTTTCAGGAAGACTCAGAAAGCACTGAGTATAGTGCATATAGAGTGACAACGTTCACAGAGTTGCACATTACTTGCATGGTTTAATAAGGATGGTCATGGTGGAAAAATTCCTTTGAAATATTTTTGCCGGAAATGCTACAGTTTTTGAGAAATGAGTTAAACAATTAGCTTTGATTTCGCGGGACCTTGGTGTTTTAAAACGTGCAAGGTTTTTTCCCCACTTTTTTCTTGTGACTTCGATGACTGATTGAGTTTAAACTTTAACAGGTTTGTTAATTTATAATTATGTTGGGTCACATAATGCCAATATACTGGTCTTTGAAAATTACCAATGTTGTTGGGTGAGGCTGCAAGCCTGAATACTTCATGGAGGCAAAAGAAAAAATTGCCTTCATGCCCCTGGTCATTGCCTTGGTGCCCCTTGCAGGCCTAATCATAAATGGAGGCAACAGATCAGGCAACATAGATAATTGCCTTTGTGCCCCTGGCCATTGCCTTGGTGCCCCTTGCAGGCCTGATCATACATGGAGGCAACATAGACGACATAGATAATTGCCTTGGTGCCCCTGGTCATTGCTAAGCTTGGTGCCCCTTGCAGGCCTGGTACTTCATGGAGGCAACAGAGGCAATTGCCTCCATGCCCCCTGTCATTGCCTGATACTTCATGGAGGCAACAGGAGGCAATTAATAATAATAATGCCCAAATTTGTCACTCAGTGTTGCTCAAGGCGCTCCAACATTATTATCTACTTTATCCTGCAAGGTATGTGGAGCTACATTTTGAAAAATGAGACCTTTTTCCTTAACGTAGCACCATTCAATGGTTTACACGGTGCTGTGGCGCAATATGCAGCCAATCAAACCATGAACACCGGGGCAAACTTCTCCTCTTTACGATAAGGTTACTGGGTTCTTTACGTGCAGTACACAACCCTGGTCATTGCCTAGGTGCCCCTTGCAGGTCTGGTTCTTCACGGGGGCAACAGGCAATTGCCTTCATGCCCCTGGCCATTGCCTTGGTGCCCCTTGTACATTTAAATTTCCCTCATAGAGGCACCCTTTACTCTTACTTCATGCGATCCAACATTTACATGAAATAACAAACCTGTGAAAGGTTAAGCTCAATCGGTTATCGGAGTCACAAGATAAAATAGTCAAAACATCGTTTGATTTCACTGTTTTCACTGGAATATTTGAATCTGAGAAAGGCTTCAGGCATGCAGCCTTTTTCAGGCATTTGAAAGTACACAATTCTATGCAACAAGGGTATCTTTTTCTTTTATTACTTTCTTACAACTTCGATGACCAATTGAGTCCAAATTTACACAGGTTTGTTATATTATGCATACGAATTGGGATACACCAAGTGATGAAACTGGTCTTTGACAATTACCAAAAATATACCCTGCCTTTAAGGGATTTGGGACTGTTAGGGATAGTGAAACAGACTGCATGGAAACAATTAACATCTCTGGAGACAGGGCAGTACTTAAAACCCACGGCCCTACAGTTTTCATTTGTAAAATTACCAGGACACAAGCTGAAAGAAAAAAACCCAAACAGATCAACAGAAACTCACCAGTTGCTTTGAGTCCATCAAGTCTCGAGGTACATCAGCCTCATGGACGTTGAGGCTGAACCTCCCCTGTGTCTCATCCAGCATCCAGAAGAGTAAGGTGCCCTTGCTTACTGACCGAGGAGAACTCTTTGGTGGTGTATGGGTCCCAGGACAGGTCATGGATGGGCTGGGCCGTCTTCGAGGCTGCCAGGAGGGAGTAGTCATGGGTGCTCAAGACTACGAGGGTACAGTCACAGTAATCACTTGTGAGGATGATGGTGATCAGATCAAATCAAGTCTGGTTCTCTGTACACACTAATTTGAAAAAAAATGCCACTCCTTACAGGGGCGAGATTTGCTGAAAGTGAAACTTCCTGAAAATGACTTCCCGGGTTCCCCCTTATTCTAGACCCGGAACCTCACAGATGTTACAAGTTTAACAGGTTTATAGACTCTGTGTATCAGCAGAAGAACAAATCTACAGGTTTGGACAGTGTGGACTGTCTCCTTCTCCATTTGATGATTGCTTTACCTCTTTCAGGAAAATTTTGAGACCCAATGCAAGGAGGTTGAGAAAAAAATCCCGAATTCAAGGAAAAAACAACATGAGAAATCAGATGGTCCTTTGTGTCTTTGAATGGACCCAGACTATTTCTAACATTCCAGCCTCTATTTGGTCACAAGAATTGAGGTGTTTCTTAATTATGCTTATTTGATGAACGGCAAAAAAAATCATAAGAACCGGTAATTCCTTTTCAAGAAGTGTCAAACAAAATGTTGTCACTGCGAAAACATGAGTGCATCCGGCATTTGCATTTTCACGAAAGGCCAACTTTGACCGACAGTGTTTCATGAATGGCAACAAAATCCAGGAACCTGAAATTACGTTTTCACAAAGTGCCCCAACACTTTTTGTCACTTTGTGAATACGCAACTGCGTTGATTATAATGCTGGCACAGTGCCAAACATGGGTGATCAGTTTTTGGGGTTTTCACAAAGTGCCAAAAACTTTGACCTACTGTTTTCATGAACAGCCAAAAATGTTGTCACCAGACGCACTGCACACAGACCACATTTGTACAGTTTTCACAAAGAGACAATCTTGTTAATTAAACAATTAATCATTAATTGAACAAGTCATGAACAAAATTTAAAACAGATTTGTTCAATTTCACATCTCCCCTTCCCTTATCTGTGAAAATTTAAAGATTAAAATGGTGAACAGTCTACCAACCAATGATTTCAAAATTAGCTTAATTTCAAACATGGTTTTCTCAAAACTTTTGCGCTTGCCCGCAACGGACTTTATGGACTGTGATCCACAGCTCTCAACATTCATGAAGTATGAAAAATATGGATCTATAAAATAGTTGGGGTAACAGTCAATAAACGAATTTTGTTTCCCAAAACTTTTATTTAGATGGTTCAAAGGTGTTGCCCTACAATGTGTTAAAATAATCATAACCCCGAAATGTCCAATAGTTGTCCTTTTCTAACCAACAGGAATCTGTCATTCCTGGAGTAACCCAAGCAGACAATGTCGCGCTCATGGTAGGAGAGTACCTTCGTGCACAGTGCCCCCTTGACATCCCAGAGAAAGATCTGGCTGGTGGTCAGGCCACGGGAGCCAGAGGTGGAGGCCAGCACCTGGCAGTCGTGCTGGAAGGTCAGGGTGGAGATCTCCTCGACATGGCCTGTTGGGTGGTAAGAAGAAAATGGCGTTGAGAACGCAAGCTTTCCTGATTTACTTCTCAAATGAATGTGTATGGCACACCAGGGTTTGCTCATCGACAAAAGCTTGCCCCGAACCATTTGCTGTCTCTATAGTCTGAAAAATTCAAATTCAAGCGATAACTTGTGACTAAGCAAGTCATTGTACCAGACATTATTCAAATCTAACTTGAAATGGCTTATTGATGTTTGCAGCTTGATCACTATGTTAAATGAAGGATAAGACCCTCTGATGAGCAACAGCTATAGCCCCAGCCCCTATTCGAACACAACTTGATGCCTTATCTGAATTGGCAACTACAGCTATAGCTACAGCTGTTGCTAAGGGTGTCCTATACTACGAATGATGATGCGGCGATCCAGCCGTAGCCATAGCTGCAACCTCGTTCCCAGTTGTGTATGATCTGGCCGCGCCATTTTTGTTCTTTCCCAGAATGCCTTACTCGATCGAAACCCCTGGAAGTGTGACTTTGAAATATCCGAACAAACAATAGTCCCATGGTTGATCCATTCTGTGTTAAAGACACATCAAGTCATAGAGCAACTGGTCCCCTCTCATTCTTTGTTGATCTTGTAATATGTCTAAGAGTATGCAGTTTAGGGTGACCATGTAAAAACATGAATCCCTTGAAGTGTATTCCATAGAAATACGTGCATTTTGACACAAGCGTACTAAAGCGCCCGACAAGCGCCCTCACAAGCATTTGAATTTGTTTTTAACAAGCGCAGAGCAGTCACTTATGGTTAGCCAATCAGCGTTGTTTTTCGGTGCTTCCCTTCCAGGCGTTAGTGACGAGAGGTTTATGGCGGGTTGTCCATGGTAGCCAGGCCGCCATAGCTGTACCTCCCTCCCTGAATTTGGACAGAGCCTTTTAACCCATCAGGTCTCTGGCTCCCCGTGTTCAGATCTCTGATCAACGATTAGGCAGCCACTGGTATAAGCAAACAACCCAGTGTCAGGGTGCCAGACTAGATTGCCTCTGCCATTGCCGCTGTATCCTAGAACTGATTTGAGTTTCAGGCCGGCCTGGTTGGGAGGTGCTATGTATGCTATGAAGGACAGAAACAGAATTTCGTTTTATTTTTATAGTACAGGATTGAGATACTTATAGCAAAATAAAAACCCTGATTATTTTCAAACTAAGAGCTCATTGATTGTTAAGCTGTTATAGTGTTTATCCTCCAGAGAAACATGTCCGTTTAAAATACTGTCAAAGTTGGGGAAACAGCATTTGAAGGCCTTACAAATCCCTTTTGCTTATTCCGATAGCAACAATCAAAATAAGCCTGGTATGACCCGGGTACTAATCACCCAAAACACATGAACTGTTTTTCAGGTTATTTTCTCTCTAAAAGGTGACCAAATTTGATGAAATGTTCACAAGGTGGTTGTGGTATGTTTATCAAATTTTCAGGAGGACAAAACAAGTGAAAATCTGAGATTATCTTGGTTTGTTTACCCATGCACAGTTGAATAATCAGTACTTTCACTAATCCTATGAAATGGAAAAAACCATAAAAACTACAGGCATACTACTTGCGTGGGATTTGAACCCACGACCTTTGCCATACTACAGCACATGTCACCACTAGTCCACCGACCTAGGTCGGTGAATTGCGAGCGTTCGATCGGCTTTTCAGACTTGGGAAACACCTAAAGGTAGCGAAAGTGTTAACAATATGCCTGGGCGTCTCGTCCTGCGGTTGAAGGTCACAATCTCAGAGATTAATGAGTAGACTAGAATTGGGGTCGATGAATTATCCTTAGTCTGATATTAAAGACTAGTCAAGCAAAAACAACTGTCCAAATGTTAAGTTCCAATGTTTCGGAGAGTCAAGGCTTCATTTATTAATCTATAATAACAGATTAGTCTCCCATTATGAATACAATTGAGTACATCTACACATGTGTAGAGAGATTACAAAAATTATCTAATAAACAATCATCACCAATGCAGTAATTTTTACATATCTATACCATGTTATATTATCTCGCTCTTCAAAAACAAGTTCCAATCCAGCCAAATTATACATGTGGGTTTTGTTTTCTTTAACACATATTTTTTTATTAATTGCCACAGTTATGCCACACATAATAAAATTTAAAGTAGTTGACCTACAAGCACAGAGACATGTATGCGTATCCTTTAAATTAACCTTGTGAACATAATTGTCCACAAGTTAGACCATTTGAATTAAAGACTTCAGCGGTATATAAAACAAGGAATGCATTATACTCAGTAAAAAGGAAAAGGAATGTAGAAATTGATGATTACTAAATGAATATACGTGGCAAAATAAATACCCCCCCAATGTTACAAACAACGTTGTTTTTTCCTTTGTTTGGCCACTTTATTCTTTACAATGCAAATCATAAAAATAGGAAACCCAAATCAATTCTTATTTTAGCATAAAACATATATCAGTGAAAGTACATTCATAATTTCCAGGCATATAGTAAATTTAACAACTTTACATAGTGAAAAATGTTCGTACCGATTGGGTTGGGTACCTTGATGAGGTAGTTGGAAATGGGTGGGGAATTGCCGAGGGTTGGTCTTACTTGTGGTTGCTTCTTATTGTGGGAAGAGCCGGATGGAAAAGGTGGAGGAGGTTGTTGTTACTTCTTATTTTGGGAAGAACTGGATGGAGGTGGTGGTCGAGGTCATTTGACCCTGGCGGAATCTATCCACAGTCGTGGTAACTCTGATTCCTTCCAGAGGCAGGGGTGAGGCTTGGCCGGGCGAAGAGGGTGATGTTGGGCCCTCTGACGAGGTTGTCGCAGAGGATGACGCTGAGTTTTCAGTCGATGTCGACCAGCAGGGGGACGGTGGTACACCCTGTCCCTTCAGGGACTTGAAACAGAGCATTCATGTTTTTACCTCCCCCATTCCGTTGGGGAGGGATGTTTTCCAGTGCTTGGGAACTTACCATCTGAAATATTTGTTGAGAAATTCCTCAAGTTAAACCAATTTCTCAACACATCATGTGAAAAAGATAAATTCAATACAGGGGAAACTGTTCCTACATGTAGCATATCAAAAAATGTTATTTGTCTCAAAAGACCAGCTCAGTAAGGGTCCTAATAAATACCGTCAACACACTGTCAACTCACGGTCAACACAAACGGTACTGTCAACATGCCGTCAACACCTCCAATATAAATTTAAAATCGACAAAAGAGGCATAGAACTGTAAAGTATGGGCTAAAGGAGAATATACATTGGTTTGAGGTTACATTTCTTTTATGAAAATTTTGTTCACGCCAAAAATTTTATCTCTAAGCAGCATAGCTGTTGGCCGCCATCTTGCCTTCTCACTGAGCTTTGACTGTACTATTCATGTATGGGTGTGCAGGTAATGCAATTATCATACCAACAGAGTCCTGATTCTTTGGGGCCCGTATAAAACATATTGCACTGGCTAGCTTAATCCATCCAGGTAGGAATCGTTTGCCAGATTCAAACTGCCCTCTATTGGTGTTTTGTGTAATATTATTGCCCCTTTCGCGTAATGATATGGTCTGCACTGCTGATTTCGAAAGCTGTGCGTAGAGAAAATTTCCGTGAACTGAAAATGGCTATTTTCAGACGTCTTAAACCTCCTGTTGTTAAGTCAAATGTCGTTTTGACCAGTATTTAAGGTTCTATACCACTTCTGTTGAATTAGAACGTGTTTTGGGTGTAGTTTTGTGTTGAAGGTATTTAGTAGGACCGCAGTAATTACTTATATCATGATTAACCAAGCTAAAATAAGCCCAAAACTTTATCATCAGACAACAAGTTGTGTCTTGAAGTTATGGCTATTAGAAGGCCTAATAAACGTACAAAATACATACAAATACAGTACCCTCAGGTACAAACTAAATCTTAATTGCAAAACTTTATCACAAGACAACAGGTTGTGTCTTTAAGTTTATGCAGGTAAATCACAATTCACTAAATATACACATGGTAAATAATAGATATAATAGACTTAATATAATTTTTGACAATATTTAGAACCAGTCCAAAGCGTGAGGACTGAACTTATAGCACAACTTACCACAATACATCAGCTGAGACAGTTGGTGGTAATTGTCATGACTATTTTATAAGTTCTTATCAAGAATACAAATGCAGAGAATATAAAGATTGGGTTCTTCTCAAATATCAGAAGACAGCCAATAAAGAAATCAAAAGTTATAACAAATCTTTCAGAGAACTAAAAAATGCGTTGATAAAATGAATTAAACACTATCTCTGAACTCAAGAATCATAAATAAATCTTAACTTTAAGGAAAACCTTGCTCAGTCCTCAGTTTAAAGTTATTCACAAATACAAATTAAACTCACCTAAAATAGAGAGCCAACACTCATAGAGTAGAAGTTGTCTTGGAGAAAGAGTTCTTGAAGAAATTTAGGAGCTATGCGCAGAATTAGAAGGACATCCAGCTCAATCCATGACAAATGGTGGAGTGCTTGGTCTGACCATCATTTTGGGCCAAGCCAGCACTCTGACCATGCTCAGTCAAGATTCGACTGGATCCTCAGTGGACAATTTTTAAAAGGTCATTCATGGCTCTAGAGTCGATTGGTGCATTTAGAAACAGGAGGAGTGAAGGAAAGGCAAATCCTTGCGGCTTCACAGCTTGGGGATTTGGTCATGGATTAAGGAGCAAAAGCACTGCTTAATCCAAGGAAGGCTTTTGTGGGTCTACACACCCTTAATTAAAACAGAGATAAACAAGAAGATTAAAAATGCCTGAATAGACAGTAGGTGAAGATCAAAAGAAACAGCTGGTAACCACAGGTAAACAAATGGTCACCATGGCTAGAAGGAACACACAGTGGAATAAACACAAAAGTACATGTGCAATACTAAACAGTAAATCAAAAATATACAATGTAATATAAAACATTATTTGTAAAGTAAAATACACTCCTAACCTAAGACCAAAATGTGGTCAGGGTTACATAAGCAACAATTGTTTTTTTGGATCTTCAAATACTATTGTGACAGTATGCCTATGTCAGAGAAAAGTATTTCTCTGGAGGGTTGATACCAGTAAGAACTATATCATCAGTGCGCCTTTCAGATTGAAACAATTTAAATTTTTGTTTGAATGCTTAAAGGCAGTGGATACTTTTGGTAATTACTCAAGAAATACATTACCTTAAAACCTTACTTGGTAAGGAGCACCTGAGAGCTGCTGATAGTAAAAAACATTGTGAGAAAGAGGCAATTTTCAGGCATTTGAAAGCACACAATTCTATAAAACAAGGGTGTGTTTTTTTCTTCATTGTTTTCTTGCAACTTCTTCACCAAACTCCTTCCCATTCCATGCCCACGCCAATCGTGGGGGACCCAATCCATCTCACACTCTGGCCCATTACTATGGAATGAACTCCCTTCCACAAGTCACTACAGACCAGCTTCATTTGAAAACCTATTTGTGTGTTTAAATTGTCTTCTTTTCAGACAGACAGGGGGCATTACAAATGGCCACTATTATTATTATTATGACCTAAATGACTTCAGATCTGGTGTAGAGCAAACGCCCTCATCAGGAAGCAGGTTCCACTCAGGAGTACAGAGATATTTTCTGTGATTTTTAAAGGAGACAAGCCCTGCATTAGACTGGTCCCTTGTCTTTATCTGCAAGGATAAAGACAGGTACTGGTCTACAGGCCCAATGATTTTATTGGATACAACGATTTTATTGGATAAACGTGCAGTGTCGAAGCTTTCCATATATCGTCACCATTTTCATGAAGAGCCACCTATCTTTTATTGACAAATTATTGACTATTACAGGAAGGGACCTTTATCTTAATAAATGAATTTTATGTTTTCACGAACAGCCATCGGCCCCGAAAGCGCATTGCATTACATTGTAACAGAATAGCGTAAAATGTGGCAAAAGTTGTTTTTCACGTTTCACGAACAGCCACCTATCTTCGCGTGCACGTGATCACGTGACAGGCGCGCCCCTTTCCTATGTTTGATACGTTATCCAGTGAGGTGTTTAAGTAGGTCATCTCACTTTTTAGTTTTCACAAAGAGCCACGTATCTTTGACTAATTACTATGGCAATTAGCCAATATATATAAAAAAATTAGTTAGTCAATGTAGAGGTTATACTTATAATCATATGATAGGTTTAACTGCAAACCGTGGCTTTAGTATTCAGATTTTGCAGTTTTAAGCCAAGCATAGCGTAAAATGTAAATCTCAAATAAGCGTTTGGACATAAGTGGCTCTTCGTGAAACAGTGACGATATCTCTGCTATGATTGGTCTGAGGTGATATAGTTTGTCAGCTTGCACTTTCTATCGTCTGCATGCAGCATGTGCTTCATTTTTGCACATCATGTAATGTTGTTTTATTCACTATGTAATAGTACTAACACATTTATAATTCTTATTCTTAGCTTCAGTGGTTGTTAAATTGTGTTTCTTCTTACCTAGTTAAAGATGCATGGTTCCTGTTGTGGTTACACTCAGTGACCCAGTGTGTATTACTTTTGTGAAACAGCTTTGGTTCATACATGTGTTCAGTGCAATAACACATTTAATTCAGCTCAGAGGATTGTAACAAAATAATTTGTATTGCCTACTTGTGCCAATGGTTGGGGTTGGCCTACATTGATGCTATGCACAGTTCCTATGGAGAACATTTAAACACACAAAATCCCTTTGACAATTTTGTCAATTCCATTGACAATTTAACACACAACAATCCCATTGACAATTTTGTGCCAAAACAAGGATCCAAGCTCAGGATCTGTCAGCCAATCAGATTTTGGTATGTTGACCTACATTGATGCATAGTTCTTATGGAGAACATAACACATAAAATTCCATTGACAATTTTGTGGCAAAAAAGGATCCAAGAACCAGTGCTGTTAACCAATCAGGTCCTGGTATTTTGACCAATCAGGGTTCAGTGAGAGTTTGTTCTGATTGGCTCTTTTGATAGCAAATTGGAGGAAGGTTTCAACTTGTATCAATCAGCATCTTATCCTAGGTTTTTTCTGTTCTTGAGGAAAAAATTGTCACACTTTGTCACAGCTATTCATGGAGGTCACATCTATGTGAGCTCCATCATAATTTATGTACATATACGTGAGAACTGACAGCGAATCTCACGAGAAATGATAGCAAGGTCAAAGGTACATCTGGCAACGTCCGGTTAAGCTGTTATCTGGGCCCGATTTCATAGCGCTGCTTAACGGTAAGCAAATTTTTGTGCTAACTGTATTAGTAGCAGAACAATTTGTTAAAGCATAAGCGTATTTCACAGGTTAGTAAGAAAATAAGGTCATCTAATTCTTCGACTAATTGACAAGGGAGACAGGTTAATTATGTTTCGTGACTAAATGCCACAGCTTGAATTTATTCTTGATTCAGCCAGAAACAATTTCTTTATATACCGGATACCAATACTTTGTATTCAGGGCAAACCAGCAAATAACTTCAAGACAATAAAGTGGGGCACACCAGACCCCCTGGCCACACCAGACCCAGCCACAAATTGGGCACACCAGACCCATTTGAAAGTTGGGCACACCACCCAATTTATCAAACACATGAGTAGAAACTTGACTAAAATTGTCAAACTACATGAAATTGCTGAGCAAACCAAACCCAGCCATTTGAGGCCATGTAGGCCTACAGTTACACACACACGTAAACCTACGTGTGTATAAAGACTTTGGGCAGACCATGCCAACAAAATATCGAATGAAGAAATTCTTTCAATATCAATTCAAGAAGCCTGTAATGATAAAGCACAATAATACAATTGTTTACACAATAAACCAGAAAGGCCCACCGCTTATACATACGATCGGAATGACCCCTGGTAAACATCACAGGGCGCCAAAGCCTATTAAATGTAAACTTAGTTGCCTGACAAGTACATGTATTTAATACCTACAATTAAAATTAGGTAAAATTACCTAAACAAATGACTGTTATGATACAACCATCAAAATTGATCCTGTGTCTGACAAATTTCCCGCCCCAAAAATGCCAAACGCGCAAAGCGCGGCCCAAGGGAAAGACCAGCCACAAAAGCCAAAACACTAACCCATCAAAGACCGTATGCAAGACACCAAATTGGACCTAAACAGATAGTTCCCTTCAGGAGACAAGTGTACCCCATCAAACCTGTAAAGGAAGGTTGCCGTCTAATGAAACTGTGGTGGTGCAGAACATGACCCCCCCCCCACTTATGACATCTTGCTCCGACCCATTTATTAATTGAGCGTCGCTTCCTTTCCAGAGATGCTTGTGGCCCTGCCCCAAAATAAAACACCCTAGGTAAAATGTCTGACCAAACTATTGTTGCCCCAGGGAACTGCATTTTGCATTCTGACAGAAATAAAACAATACGCTGTCGCAAACCGAAGGAATCCATTGGAACCAAATCATTGGTTCCAATATGTACAGAGATAATAGACGGAGGCACACCATTTATTCCTGCTACCAGTTGAGGAAAATCATTGATTGATGCCCCACCCCGACCTTTCCAATGATTGGAATTGCAAGGTCAAGTGACTGCTTAGCCCACTTCACAAGCGAATCACCAATGATCCAGATGGGACCTACAGTCAGTAAAATAAGGGAGTGAAATAAAAAAGATTGTGACTCTAAACCCCTGGCATAACTGAAGCCTGTACAGGTCGGATATATAAAAAAACTGAATCGGAACGCCATCGACCCATGTGCTGTATGTTATCCTTTGACACCCCTAAGTCAAATGCTGCAGTGGCTGCACCAATGCGGAAAGAATGGGCCCGGTAATCTAACCCTTGAAGCCCACAAAGTGAGAGTAGCCCCTTCAGTAGTGTATTAATTAAACTGATATCATGACAATGGCTTCCGTCAAAGTGGCAAAACAAAGGGCCTTGCCCCGGTGGGCGAACGTGAATAAAATTCTGTAAAGCTTTGACTGGGCACAATGCCTCATTCTGTGAGCCAGCTAAACGAATTCTCTGAGCCGGGCGGACTGATTAGTTTTGGACTGACGAAAGGAAGTCAAAACTGATACCTGTAATGTATTAAGATTACAAAATGCAATGTCAGAAACCTGCAAGAGGGAGGCTTGGACCTCTTTTGTTGTATGTGCCGTAAATTCCCCAATCCTCATGAAGCCAAAAAATGCACATAGCAACACTGCCCTGAACATTGAACATTCGTACTGGGATGAACAAACATTGGGTAAGGCATCCAACATTTGAGCAAAAATTTTCAGGGGTTATTGGCATTCTACCATCAGTTGTCGGATGGTCCCTCTTACAACCTTCAAGTAGCTTGGACACCAAAAAGTCCCTAGTAGGATCTGGCCAACTATGGATTTTGTGAAAGTAACTTATCCCAGCCACATATGTAGCAATAGTCGTTGAGGCTAATTGCCGTAGTGATAACCAAGCGATAAACTCCCTGATATCATGTGATAAAACTGGCAAAACCGTTCCTAACCGCCAACCCTTAAACTTGCAAAATGCATTAATGCCCGAAGTATATATATATGCCTTTCGCGTATTCTTTGTTATTGATAATGCCAGCAAGCGATCCATCTCACCTTTTACCACACTTGTGGAAGTACAGGTAGAGGCGTCATGGTTGTCTCTGCCCGGGGGGCTACCGTGAAAAAACGATTCATCTGAAAACGGGACAAGGCATCAGCTTTACCATTATGCTTGCCTGGCACATGTATAGCCTTAAATAACAGATTAAAATTAAAGCACAAATATACTCAACAGATGCATGACATGTGGGCAGCGAGATGATTGTTTATTCACTATATGTACAACTGCAGAGTTAACAGTAAAAAAATCGTACTTTGCGGTTTTTCAGGAGATGACCTCAACTCTTGACACCAATTGATAAAATTCCAAAATTGCAATGGAAGATGGACTACTAATAATATCCAAAGACCATCTACCCTTTACCCATTTTCCTTGAAAGTAGGCTCCAAAGCCAATGCTTGCTGCTGCATCAGTAAACAACTCTAAAGAGTCATTTGTATCCCACTCATGGCCAATAAAGGCAGCCACCCCATTAAAGTGTGACAAAAATTCTAACCACATGAGCAAATCAAGACGTGCCCCTTGTGATATACGCACTTTATGGTGGGGCCGTGTAAGCCCACAGGTAAGGGCAACAAGACGGCCTAGAAAGGCTCTGTCAGGGGCAGTTGCTTTACATAGGAAATTTAATGAGCCCACCAAGGACTGAACTTCGACTAGTGACATTTTAGTTTTACACAATGCCTGGTACCGTTCGTGTTGACCGTAAGTTGACAGTTTTTTTTTAGGACCCTTACTGAGCTGGTCTTGAGACAAACAACATTTTTTAATATACTACATGTAAGAACAGTTTCCCCTGTATTGAATTTATCTTGTATACATGATGTGTTGAGAAATTGGTTTAACTTGAGGAATTTCTCACCAAATATTTCAGATGGTAAGTTCCCAAGCACTGGAAAACATCCCTCCCCAACGGAATGGGGGAGGTAAAACTTGAATGCTCTGTTTCAAGCCCCTGAAGGGACAGGGTGTACCACCGTCCCCCTGCTGGTCGACATCGACTGAGAACTCAGCGTCATCCTCTGCGACAACCTCGTCAGAGGGCCCAACATCACCCTCTTCGCCCAGCCAAGCCTCACCCCTGCCTCTGGAAGGAATCAGAGTTACCACGACTGTGGATAGATTCCGGCAGGGTCAATTTACCTCGACCACCACGAGTGCAGAAGTGCAGAATTCTTCTGAGCTGAATTAAATGTGTTATTGCACTGAACACATGAACCAAAGCTGTTTCACAAAAGTAATACACACTGGGTCACTGAGTGTAACCACAACAGAAACCATGCATCTTTAACTAGGTAAGAAGAAACACAATTTAACAACCACTGAAGCTAAGAATAAGGCATTTGATCACTGAATGATAAAATGTGTTGCGCATACACCATGTATTTGCATTGTTACGTCATTCATTTTCGGGCAGTAAGCTGAGCACCGGAAGGATAGCATGCCTTTTCGTGTGCTTATGGTTATAGCAGTGTCCGTAAGCACAAGAATCGGCCGTTAAGCAGCACTTTGAAATTTGGCCCTGGCATTACTCACGAGCATCAAAGTTTGACAACAGATGTTTAGGCTAGCCCTGTGTCTGCCTCCTACCTATAACCCTAGACCCAGTTACTGGGGTGCTGTACTCCTTTTTCAAAATTTTGACTTTTATCGGTCGTACTAGCGCCCCAGAAACTTATTGTACGTAACTACATCAATCTTCATTTTACCGGGTGCCCTGCCCCAACCGTGTGGTTTCAAGGTTGAGGGGTTAAACGTCAAAATTTTCGAAAAAGGAGTACAGCGCCCCAGTAACTGGGTCTACTATAACCTCTAGTGACTATAGTTTACATACCACACTCAGGGTAAGTGTTTATTAACCACTTCCCTCCTTGTGTTTATCTATCACCCTAGCCCTATGATTATGAAGAATAGGGCCAATCCACTCCGTATCATTGGCCCTACTTCTACCTACCTAGGCCTAACAGTAACACCATTGCAAACCTATTTTTTTCGACCAATGATATTTAGAAGAACTAGATCATGAAACTTACCGATGAAACTTAAAATGCCAATGTACTTCTTGTAGATAGTGGGACTGTGGAATTTGTTTTAAAAACATCACACGTTATTGGTGAGAGCATGGTGAGAGTGAACTTTTAGAATTCAACGATCTTTCCTTCCTCCATGATTATTTGCACCCTTGGCGCCTCGCAAATTTATATTCTGTAGCACACGTTGGCTACGGAGTCAACAGTTAAGGGATAGGGAAGAACAGCCTATCCCTTAACTGTTGACTCCATAGCCGACGTGTGCTGCAGAAAAAAAATCGCTGGCGCCTCCCCGAGTAAATCAGTCTGGTACCAAATCAATCGTAGCAATTGATTGTATCGTTGTTCTAAAGTTATTGAGGGAGCCCGACAAAACGTAGTTTTCGAACCCAAACGCTTGTATTGGTGCTCGATCCCGTTGTACAGTAACACTGAAAAGCACCCTTTTAACGTAACTATGACAACATATGTACGCAATGAGCAAGTTGTCAAGATCGTTGGGGCTAACATATCACTTCCATCCTTGCGTTTCAAACTTGTTTCCAAACAGTTTTAATAAAGTTCAGGGCCGTAGGAAGCGGTAGGGCCAGTATGGCCATGGCCCTACCAATATTTTACATTTATTTATTTTTTATTTTAATTAATTATTTTTTCGTTTGCCCGATATCAAATTTGAATCAAGTGAAAAAAAAGAACTTTGTTTTCTCCAATTAATTCAAGGAAGAATAATTAAATCACTTTCTGTAACACTTTCCAATATTCACTGAACTCATTTTTCATATAGAAAATCATTGAATGAGCTTTGTAAATGACATTTGATTGTTTATTGTTGCAAAAATAATTCATCCAGATTAATTAGAACTATTAATACAGAGTAAACCAATAAAAACTAACTTTAGAATTTGCTCAAAAGGTGAGGGAATTGCCAGGAATTGCGTCATATTGCACCACAGAGCATATACATACATACAGCACTTTCCCCTCCCTATTTTTTGATGGAAATATGAGTATAGAAACATTATTAGAGAGTAAACCAATGAAAATGATTTTTACAATTTGCTCAAAAAGTGAGGGAAATGAGGCCAGGAATTACGTCATATTGACCCACAGAACATCTTGAATAAAAATTTTACTGGGGCCCTTAAGCGTGCCCTGGACCCCACGCCGTAATGGCTTCGCGCTCGCATTTATCCCTAACTCCCCTTCTCAAATGGGCCTGACTAATGTTTTTGAGCTTCCTATGGGCCTGTAAAGTACCTTTTTTTGTGTTTCGTTTTCGTAATAAAAGTAATACAATAAAGATATACTTAAAATCATAAACCAATTGTATTAGTTGTTCTTTTGAGTCCATAATACAGAATTAGCTATATTTCTTCCTCCATGGCTATACGTACAAAACGTAAGATAAAACGTTTTTGAGGGGTCAAAATGTCAGGTCAAGATTTATTTATGAGGATTTTTCTAAAATACAGGGAATTGGCAGCTTGGTCAGGGAATTGGCAGCCATATATAAGGGGGTAATTCTACATGACAATGTACATTCTACAGCACAATTTCTTGTTTCACATGATCAACCTTCTGCAATCTGTATTTATTTTACACTATAAGCCATACAACGATAATGTTCAAGCAGCTGGCAAAAGAAATTGAACATTTATTGAACACCTTATTGTATATGCGGTGCCAAAGAAACACCTTCAAATTAAAAAATATAGTGATTGATACTAGATTATGAGCATTGATAGCAATGAAATACATTTACTAAAAAGATAACCCTAAGATAATTAAACAGACCACTATGAAAGTAGCATGTTGCTATACATACATTAGTTTGATGACATTAGTCGAGAACAGGGTGGACCACGTGAAGGTTGTCATCACCCACCCCTTAACAGATAATTGTAATCAATTATAAGAGTTACTGATCCCAGTGTGCCACACAAAATGTTTAACAAGTATCATTAAATATAACTCAAAACCAGGTACATGTATTGTAATTATATATATTTTTTAAAACTTTTTAACGAGTACGCAATCATGTTATACAAAACTGCTGCATGTTTGTTGTACCTTGTAACAAGAGTTACTGATCCCAGTGTGACACACAAAATATTTACCAGTTAAACAAAAATTCAAAATCAGATACAATAATTAAATAACCCAGCCTGTTACTGAGTACCCAAACACTTTCAAAACTGTCTTTTTGTTACAAATGAACTTAAAACTGTTGCATGTTCATCATAATACATTGTGAAAGAGTTACTATTCCCAATGTGTGACACACAAAATTATTACACTACCGCAAAACAGAGACTTGTAAACAATTAAACTATTTAGAAGAATTAAATGACAGCATGCCACAAAAGACAATAAAATTTACCGCACATGTTTAAATTATGATTCAAATTAAGTAACAAATAAAATTGAACTAAGTAATAACCAGCACTCAAGTAAACTACCTACAAGTTTGAAATCTTCATATTTGTAAGGAGTTTACTTCATTACAAATATAATAACCTTAAATTGTTTCATATTTGTGATGCGATCAAGCTAAATGAGTCTTTTGTCGACCCTTGTCAATTTTTGTTTTTTATCTATTTGAAAGAAGGACAATCTCTGCTTTAAGGATATGAACACCCCTGTTGATACCACCTTTGGTTCAAAAGTTATGGAAGTCTAAACACCAAGAGTTGTATAGAAATGTAGACCCCAGTCGACCTACTTTTGCCTGTTATTCAATAATGCATTTACTGACAAACGATTCATTTGGCTTGATTGGATCACATTTACTGGGAAGTAACATTTACTGGGAAGTAACATGTTTCATGCTTGTAACGAGGTACTTCATTACATGCTTAAAACTTTGACATACTTGCAATGAGGTACTTCATTGCAAGCATGCAATCTTTTATTTGAATACATGTACTTGTAAGGAAGTACCTCGTTACAAGTTGTACATGTATTCCGTCTACATACTTGTAATGAAGTACCTCATTACAAGTACCTCATTACAAGTAAGTTGACAATATTGTGAATGAATGACAACTTCATTCAGAGTTGAATATTTCAACCATGGGGGACAAACATATTTATTTGAGATTTATTTCAAAACTGTTTAATGTCAACCATAGCACATACTTCAAGAATGAAATCAACTGAAATTTAAGACTACAAACTGATAACAACTCTCGTTTTCACTTTCTTACTAATGTTATTTCCAAAAGCACTAAGATCAACTTCATTTTTCTATAAGAAGAAAACCCTCTGAAAAAGAGTTCAATCTGCAGATGAAATCTGGATGATCAAGCTGTAATGTAAAGATTCATCAGCAAAGACAATCTCAAAGTAATTGTGCATTGTTGTTCACATGCTCTTGGTGGAAAGTCAAATAATTAGTCTCAAGATCAAGTTCAAGATCCTGCAGTTCACAACCTCTAGAGCAACTTTAAGAGTTCACAACTGTTCACAAACAATCATATCCTAAGGAACGTAAAAAAGTCTCACTAAAAAGTCACTAGTTCAACAGTTTGCTAATATTCAATCCAAAAGAATACTTTGCAGATGAACTTTCTAACTCATGTTGAACTGCACAATCTAAGTATCGAATCTTGATGTATGTCTGAAACTTGCTGTCAAAATTGCCTCTGATTATCTGGGGGACAGCTATGAATGGCTTAGTTAATAGATGAATGACGTCGCTTTCCTGAACAAATCATACTCAGTGTGGTATAATGTTGCTGCTGTGACATGACAATCATCATCACTGATGAATCACAAAGTATTAGACGAGGGTAGTTGTCATGAAGACAGTCCTTCAGAAAAACGTTGGTGAAGCAATAGTTGCATTATAGTACTGCATTAGGTGGCTCTGAATCTTGACGTGACCAACTGCGAATTGTTCGACTGTGTTCATCCTTTGATATGATCAAGAAAGAAAAGAAACAGTAGAATTTAAGGTTAAAGATTTTAAAGTTTTAGATTTAAGCAGGCTAGAGACATTAAGACATTTTAATGGGTACAGCTTTGACTTACAGCAAAGGGGGCCCAGTTCAAACGAAATGTCATTCATCAACAAATTGTTTAGCATAAGAACTCATCACTTAACAGCATTTCTATATCTCATTTCAATGCGAAAAATTACCAGAGCCTCACATAAATGTACATCTTCAAGTTCAGGAAAATAGATTGCAGATGTTGTTTTACACAAGTTTAAAAAATGCACTGTAAAGTAATAAGAATCTACTCAACACTTACGCTAGTCTTTTATGGTCCAGTTTGACAACAGAGCCCTGCATTGGGTGTGGTTCATCATAAAGACCTGTAAAATATTACAAAGCTAAAAATAAGATCACATTTATTCCACCTAACTTCATAAAAACCACACATTATGTCACAGCTTGCTAATCAGTATCCTTTACATGAATTCTGCTCACTGAAATCTTAAGTTTTTGCAAATCCTGTGCAAGTGGTCATTGAACTAGACATTTAAATGTAATTGCTTTTCATTACCCAGGACTAGAAGGTCCTTTGCAAGGGCAGAAGTTGTTAATGCACACGTATGAATTAACAAGGTGCACCCAATTGTGTTTTTTATCAAAATACTTCAGCAAACAAAAGCATACGAACTAAAAGATTTTGCTTAAAATAATATAAGGGTCACGTGTTTCTGAAACTGTTGGATGTCAAGAGAGTTTTAAAAGACCTAACCTTGAGATTCTTCTCTTCAAATTGGTGATGAGTACATATAAATATCGAGACGTCTTCATGGTCTATGCTGACAGCGTGATACTGCTTCCTGTAACGAATAGTGACACATGAATAAAAGTCGCAACCAACAAGGAGTATTTGACCAAGTAAAACAAACACTTTTTGTGTATAAGCATAACTTCATGGTCTATGTTGACCCAGCCGAATAGTACATTAAAAGGAATTTTCACAATCACCTGAAAGACAGTTAAGTTGTTATGACATCTGTAGAAACCCCAAACATTTTTCAGAAAATATGAGAGGATCGTCCATTGACAAAGCTTTGAATAAAGTCTTCCAAACTCAAGACACTTCTCATAAGTTACAAAATACTTGTATCAAACAAAAAGTGAAACAAAAGGCATTTACAGACAATTATCAAAAGGCAGGTACTTTGTAATGAGATAGCAGAAACAAAATCTACCTGTAGAAGTAGAGCAAATCATGTGGATTTGACAGCAGGCCGAACTGAGCAACTCAGTCATAACAGTTCAGTAATTACTGCAGTCACAGTCAGCTAACAACTAAATTAAAAATACAGCAGAGAACACAAACATTCTAAGGGTTTTAAGGGTTGAAAATAAATTTATCAAATGTGTTCAAAGTTTCCCATTGGTAGCAACAATCTGTATCCAAAAGGCCCATCAGAGTAGTGACTTATTTACAGTGACAGGGTAACTTATTCCGACAATCATTTGCCCACTTTTGAAGTCTTCACAGCTTTTTTAAGAATGGCTTGGGTTCAACGGCACACAGAATGCTCTGATGTGAATGAAGAATAGATACACTATGTTTCCATGCTACATCAATAGATCAGAAGAGATCCTGACTTGGTGATGTGCTGTAAATATCAAGATTCTAAAGATACCTTGATCCATTGATGTTTTTATGGTCCATGTTGACAACAGAACACGAGTATGAATCTTCATGGTTCCCATCGATCGCAACAATCTGTACTAAGCTATTCCTCATGATGTCACCTGGAAAGGTCAAAATCAAAACCATACTTTGACTCCAAAGATTATTTGAATTCCTAATACTTCAAAATATTGCAAAACACGCTTCATAATAATAATTATAATTATACAAATAAAATTGGACATTTATAGGGCACTCTACAAAGAACACAGTGCCTCACAATCAACAACAGAGATAAACAAGAAACATAAGGAGGAAAAAAAAATAGTTTTGAAATGGTGTTTGCAGGTGGCAGTGGATGCCTTACATTTACAGACATTTCTCAAATGAATGGAACTTTCCTAAGAGATAACAGAAACAAAAGCACTTTCCTCCACTTAGTATTACAGACAGGAAATATTTCTCTGGAAAGCTGCTGCTGCTGGTGTAACTTTTAATCAGTAAGCTTTTGGACTAATAACAAAAAATGGGGGTCAATCTAACTAATCTTGTAGTTTAATGTCTTTCAGTCATGTTATTTTTACCTTGAAACTTGCATTCTCATTCCATCACACACATCCATCCATGGTCTTCCATTGTTTCGATTAAACTAACCAGCCAAAAAAACTAATGAAATTTTCATCAAAGTTGCATCAAAACAGTTTGCTTTCTTGAGGATTGGGTGCATGATTATATTGGGCTAATCTGGATTGGGGCAGTCAAAAAAAGCAACATGAGGTCTTCAAAAGCACTTTCCTCTACTTAGTGTTACAGTCAGGAAATTTTTATCTGGAGGACTGCTGCTGGTGTACCATTTAACAAGTAAGCTTTGGGACTAATTAAAACTGTTTTGGGGTCAATAATATATAATCCTGTACTTCAATGTCGTTCGGTCATCTTACCTTGAAACTTGCATTCTCAATCCATCACACACATCCATCCATGGTCTTCCCTGTTCCCCTCTGATAGTAATCTGTACTCAAATGATTCCTTGTGACATCACCTGAACATGAAGAACGAAACAAAAACTGCATTCAAATCATAAAATTCACTCCAAAATTGGTCCGTGTTGACAGTAAAATCCTACATCAAAACAGTCTTCACAATCACCTGAAAGACAGTTTAGTTGTAATCACATTCAGTACAAAACCACTCACAGAAAAATGTAATTTGATCATCTGATAATCACTGCAGGAATACTGCTTTGAAAAAGGTTTTCATAAACTACATAACACTGCTTATTTTTAGGTCAAAAACATTTGTATAAAAAAAGTGGGACAAAATACATATTTACAGACTTCTAAAATGAATGAAACTTTCTAAAGAGATAACAGAAACAAAATCTACCTGTTGAAGTAGAGAGTGAGTCATCAGGATACAGTGACAGGTCGATCCAAGCAACTCAGTCAGATGGTCCAGTAAATATCGCAGTCTCAGTCATCAAACAAACAGCCAAACTGAAAAACATTAAATACACTGAAGAACAGAAAGATTCTGAATTAAATATGGCATTTGTAAGATTGGTATTATATTATTATTTTTTATCAAAACTGCCTGTGATGTTTTCAACAAACTAAGAAGCCTGCAAGATGTACATATGCTACAATTGGCGCCACATGCTTGCTTTCATTTGGTAAATTGAGTTAAGAACTGAGTATTGGATGAACATTTTCTTGCATGTTGCAGATCAACACATTCCTCGGGACATTTGGTATTGGTTTCCAGTGCATACAAAATTAGGAATGGTCATTTTTGTTCCTCAGATCACTACTAATCAATGTCTCAAACCTTTAAGATAAACTTGTTACAACCCTGAGTATTCATCAAGAACTGGCCTAGAACATCAACAATTAAGAAGAAAAAAAATTGATAATCATTTCCTTGATTCACCGATGCATTTATCTCCAAGAGGTCACTCCGTCAACACCAGATCTCTTTCGATGTCTTGATGATCGTTAACTGTAAACTGTGTCGATTCCAGTCATCGAGATACCCTTAAGAAACAAAATTCAAACCATCAAGTTGTAAAGAATCTCCTTAAAAAGTAAAAATGATGTTTTGGATGAGCAGAACTCCATCCCAGGTTCCAATACTCAGTATTTAAAAGAAGGCGACACTTACAAAGTTGTGAAACAAGTTATACAAACAAACAAACACAATCAGAGTAGCTCTAGTGGTATTGAAACAATGATAAGTTTCACAACTAGTTAAGATTTATTTACCACCCTGGAAGAGCCAGCCCAAGGTGCTGAATAATAAAAATGAATTTACCAAGTAAACAGTCTACATGTATTACAAAGAACATCATAAACTATGTACTTAAAAATGCTTGTAATTTAGGGGACAGAATTATGTATGTTGAAAATAATTCCATCCCCCCTCCCCTTCCCCACCCTGAAAATGTGGCTGGGTGAGTTTTACGATTATAACTTGATTCAGTTTGAGATTTGTTTGAAAGAGTCAAATAATTCTGATCATCCAGTTTGTTTATACCATCCAAAGAACTTGTGAAATTGTCATTAGGTTCTCTAATCACAATCCACTGGGAACTACAGAAAATACTTTATGTTTGGTCAGGGATTGGGTGCATAATTTTATTAGGCTAATTCATTTAAGGCAATAAAAACAAGCAACATCAGGTCTTCAAAAGCACTTTGAAGACAGGAAATTTTTCTCTGAAAGAATGTTGCTAATGTAACTTTTAATCAGTAAGTTTTCAGATTCAGACTAATTCAAATTTGTTGGGGTCAATAATAACTAATCTTGTTTCTTTAATGTCTTACAGCCAGTCACATAATATAGGAAAAAGTACAAACTAACAATCAGAAATTGCAATTTGAAACAGAATTCCATATAGTTTGGGATTATTTGAGGTGCATGCAAATGGTGTGAAGTGGTTGTTATGTGACCCTGTGATTGATGAAAGATGATGATGCTAAGTGACTGATGAAAGATGGTGATGTTATAAGTGATAAAAGATTAAAATGTGACATGAAGATGAAAAATGAAGGCATGATGGGAAGTGAGCTTGTTAATACCATGTAGAGTGGTGAAAAGTCATGAATCAATGGTGACTAAACAGTTTAGAGATATGTCAAAATAAGTTTGGTGCTTCAGAAAAGAATGTTGAAGTACAGAAATAACCTTACCTTGCCCACATTGATGGTCCAAGCCGACTAGTCAGAAGCTACTTAACACAGGAGTCCAGTGGTTGCAGGGTCTGTCCTGAGAAGGCATGTGTAGATGAGCAGGACTCCATCCTAGGTTCCCACATTCAGTCAGTGCCATGTATGAAAAAGGTGACATTTTCAAAGTTGTTAAACCTGTTTTACAACAAAAATCAGAGTAGATGTATTGTATAGTGCAGTATTGACCACCCCTGGATGAGTCAGCCCAAGGTGCTTAACTGTCATTAAACACAATTTCATATCCAAAATGATTGAAAAAGGGCAACAACTGAAAATTTCATCTACATTTGCAAATGAAGGTTATTCTTAGAAAATGAATGTTACTTTTTGCAAAACAATTACTTTGGAAACCACTCTTGATCAAGGAGCTCCAAAATATGCAAAAGCCATTTTATGAAGTCAATACAAAATGCACCAACGACCATATAGTTATGAGCTGACGACATGATGTAGAATTACATACTTGTAGTTAAGAATCTTGTAAAATTTCATTATTTCCCTCAAATGTCACAACATCAGAGTAAGAAATTGAATGGCGGGAGACAATGATTTTTTTAATGGTATTCAATCAGACATATTGGTCCTGGAGAGGCATGATAAAAGTAAGCTTTTGAATTAAAAACTATTTTAAACCTTTTTGATCATTACCAACCATGTAGCCCGCCTAACCATACAATATAGGAAACACCTAGATATCTAGCTTTGTCCTGGATGTACACATAAACTTTCTCAAGCACTGCTTTACCGAATTGAATAGTTGTTGGATTGACTTACTAAGTACTTGTAAGATGAAATTCAACTCTTGGTGAATGTAACCAGAGACAACGATAAGCAAACATCACACGATTCTGGCTGGTTGTATCAAGTGCACTCAGGGTATAGGGGGCTATGGAAGAAAAGCAAAAACAAAAAACTTTTAGTACAAATGTCTTCATTGAGGTTAATTAGGAGGGCTTGAAAAATCAAACATGTGTTTACAAGACAGTGCTGCCAACATTTGCATCTTCCATCTTGAAATCAGGGAGATTTTGTATTAAACAATCAGGTAGATAACTAGAGTAGCATTCAACATTATAGGGAAAACGTTTCCACAATTAGCGAGATTTTTTAATTTGTTCATCACTGAACATGGAGAGATTCCAGAATCAGGGAGAGTTGACAGCTCTGACAAGATAGAAAACAGTCCGCAAGTACTTTTGCTTTGACCCTATAAGTCAATGTAATGTAATGCAGCAAGGGCATCATAGTGAACTGGTTTACTGGACTTATGTTGAAGGAGCAACTAAAACTGTGTCAGTTAAAAAAAAAATACCAAGGTATTTATGTATTTATTTAAAATCAAATCAATAAATAACTTGGGAACATACCCCTCATTCATAAAATTGTAATTTTGACAATTTTCAATTTGGAAAATTTTATCAATAGGCCTATGTTTTATTGCTAGGTACATGTCTAACTTTCCAAATTGTTCCAATTTTTGAAAAAAAGAGGGAAAAAAAAAACTTGTGGCGTTAAAAATATATTTGCATTGGGAGAAAGGTCTGAAAATTATAGCCACCCAAGCAAAAATAAAAACAAATTTGTGGATGGACAAACTTCAATGTATGTCTAGACTTTAGAGTGAGAATGCTCCTTCCATAAATCAAAACAGATGATTCCATCACCTACCACAGTGGATCTTTTCCAGGGTACTTAGAGACCATTGATTGATTTACAGTATAAAAAATGTTTGTGTGTATTTTTTTCAAATTTTCCATACAAATGTAAATATGACCCTTCATTCTTGTTATGGATGCCTGACATTTGTTATGGCTACACTGCATTCATCAAAGGGCCCACAACAGGTTCACAAGAAATTCTTACTATTCAGTTATTGATTTGATTGAAAATGGAAAATACATGTATGTGGGGCAATAAGAATAATAACTAGACTTAAATTTTGGTTGAAACAAAAACATGGTGTTCGGTCCATGGAAGCATGGACGGCTGTTTTAGAGACTAACAACGCTATTGCCAAAATCAGGTTGCGTGAACCTTGAACAGAGACTAGAGTACAAGCATGTTTGGACTTTGAGCCTTGTGGACAATAGAGCTAAAAGCCGCTCACAATGCAACTGGTATAGATCACGCATTGTATGTGTTTTCAGCGCAGTTATTTTCCAGCGGTTTGACAGCAGGTCAATAAATACCCGTAATAATTGGTCAAAATTTCAAATATTTGTAACAAAAAAAAGGAATAACGTCATCATGTTGTTTCTTTATATTTACGTGGTCAATATCATTGTCTATCAACATGCCAAGTTTCAACTCAGTCAAACTTGCGGTTTTGTAGATACACGGCTTCAAAAGTAAATCTTTAAGGCAATACAACGTGACACATGATGACGTCATCAATCTAAAACTTCACACATATGTTGTCTGCATAAAGTTTATTATGTATACCAATTTTGAAACAATTATCCTTAAATATTTTTAACTGTTTTTAACCTGCCGCTAGAGGGCGCTCTAAACTTTTATGACGTCAATTGTCTTATTTTTTTAAACCAGACCCTTGCTTGACTATAACACCGTAAAAAAAACTTCAAAAATGTGCCAGTTTTAAATTGCAAGGCATTTCCGGTTTCGACCGGAAGTAGAGGTCAAGTCATGTCACGCATACATAAAAAAATAAAGACCTATATTACCTCATTATATTTCTGCAAAAAGCAACCGACGGTCTCCTCATATTGATTTGATATGGATTTTCAATGATTAAAATTTTTAATGATTAAAAACATTGTAACTTGACACCTGATAAGGTCATCACAACGACACTGCATTGGTTTCATCTACTAATGAACATCTAGCCATGTGTGAAGTTTCAAGTTTATGTAAGCTTAGGAAGTGTGTCTTTGTTACCGGATAATCGCGGGGGAGAAGAAGCCTGGCATTTGATTGTTAGCGAGGTTTGCATGGACGGCTGTTTTAGAGACTAACAAAGCTATTGCCAAAATCAGGTTGCGTGAACCTTGAACAGAGACTAGAGTACAAGCAAAGTATAAATATTTCCTAAAGCATGAATTTCAAAATGTTTAACTTCCGGTTTGAACAGGAAGTCAAGGTCATTGTAATAATAGCTAATGTGCTTCTTGAGTAATGAATTTATGAAGTATTAAACTTTGATTTACTGTATTTTGACACCTGATGACGTCCTCACGACGTCACAACTACCTGGTGGAGGTTTTATCCATGTCCTAATATGGTATTAATTTGAAGTTGATCAGATATACAGAAGTTAATATTTTTACCGAGAAAGTTTTTTTTTAAAGAATTAAACAAAGGCAAATTTTGACCTTCCGGCACGACCGGAAGTAAAGGTCATGTGAATTTGACGTAAACTTTTCAAATGTTGCCCATGTCTTTGTTTATCATATGCCCAAAATTGAATTGTGTAGCTATATTATTCAGAGACATACAAGCATTGGCATGAGGTAACTTTTTGACCTTAAATGGCTTGTAATTTGACACCTGATGACGTAATCATGACGTCACAACTTACTCAGCTTCTGCTAGTTATGTTCTAACTTCACATGAAGTTTCAAGTTGATCAAAGTTTTGCAAGTATGCGTTTGCTTGCGGACAAAGCCCACTGAGAAGAATAACTAAAACAAAAAAAAACGAACAAAAACAATGAGTTGTTCGCGCTGTTGCACGAACACCTCAAAAAAAAAAAAAAAAAAAAACCCGAACAAAAACAATGAGTTGTTCGCGCTGTTGCACGAACACCTCAAAAAGCCCAATTTGAAGTTACTTAAGATAAAGAGGTTGACAGTTGGCCAAAGCTTACTTACCAGAAGTATCACCTTGTGGTGCACTTTCCCGAGAGACATCTGCAGTGGTAACCATGGAAACTGGTGGAGCCGATTCAGTAACACTTTCACCTGCAGCTAATATCAGACATACAACTTTGATATTGCAAAAAAAAACCTTTGTACAGTGTTATTAGTTTTCTATGAAACTTCAATTTTGAAGTATTTGTTTTGCATTCCGATATAAAAATAAAGTAATAATTAAAACCACAAGGTAAACTGACTTGTGGTTTGCCACTTGATATTTGAAATAAAAATAATAATAACAAACAGTATTTGATGTAATTGCATGTTTTATGCTTTCAGAATCTTGCAAGGTAAGTGAAGAAGTGTTGTTTACTAGCCCAAAGCAGGTATTACAAGACAATGTACGCTGGTTCAGTGATAAAATGGAGGCCTGGTTACAAAAAATGAAAACAAATTGATTAAAAGCCCAATTTGATGTTACTTAAGATGAAGAGGTTGACAGTTGGCCAAAGCTTACTTACCAGAAGTATCACCTTGTGGTGCACTTTCCCGAGAGACATCTGCAGTGGTAACCATGGAAACTGGTGGAGCCGATTTCGTAACACTTTCACCTGCAGCTAATATCAGACATACAACTTTGATATTGCAAAAAAAACCTTCGTACAGTGTTATTAGTTTTCTATGAAACTTCAATTTTGAAGTAATTGTTTTGCATTCCGATATAAAAATAAAGTAATAAACCACAAGGTAAACTGACTTGTGGTTTGCCACTTGAAATTTGAAATAAAAATAATAATAACAAACAGTATTTGATGTAATTGCATGTTTTATGCATTCAGAATCTTGCAAGGTAAGTGAAGAAGTGTTGTTTACTAGCCCAAAGCAGGTTTTACAAGACAATGTATGCTGGTTCAGTGATAAAATGGAGGCCTGGTTACAAAAAATAAAAACAAATTGATTAAAAGCCCAATTTGATGTTACTTAAGATGAAGAGGATGACAGTTGGCCAAAGCGAACTTACCAGAAGTATCACCTTGTGGTGCACTTTCCCGAGAGGTAATCATGAAAACCAGTGGAGTAGATTCAGTAACAACTTCACCTGCAGCTAATATCAGACATATATCTTTGATATTTTTCAAATAACACCTTTGTACAGTTTTTAGCTTTTTTTTATGAAACTTAAATTGTGGAAATAAAACAGGAAATCAGCTAAAGAGGTGAGAGGTTCAATGCCTGTGGAATTGATTTGACATTCAGAAACACAGCCTACATTCCAAGGTTTAATTCCATCATTGATTTTGGGGAAAGCAACTTCCTTCCAATCTTCCACTTTTCAGCAAATGCACTGTACCATCAACCTGGTCATGTTTTTTGAGGAAAAAACACAAAGTAACATGTTTGGTCAGGAACTTTGCGGATTTTCATAAAAGGTTATTTTCGATCTGTCACATTCACATGAGAAACTTATTTTGGAGGACAATTTCTCACACGTGGCAGTATTACCGACAGAACGGTTTCTCACAATACTTGGTCCTGATATGGTTTTCATAAACTGTGAACTTTCAGATTCAAAATTGATCATAAGTTTTTCTCCAATTTAAAGTGGACTTTCAACAAGTGCATTTTAAATTTGCAGTGTAAGCAAATAGTCCTCTAAAAGCGAGGTTGCATTTCTAAAGGACAATTCTTTTGGATATACTCTTCATTGTTGTGAAGTTGTCAAGCACTATTTACTCCGTTTGTTTTTAATCCTGAAGGGCAAGTACTCCACAGACGCCTTGGTTAGAATAAAACTCATATCTTTCTTTCTTTCTTTCAGTTCTAAAAAGTCGTTCAAATCCACGAGATTGCTAAGCAAAGAAAAATCTGGCTGAAGTTTTCACAATCTGGGAAAATATTAGTAGGCCTATTGATACCTGATATATGATTCAATTCAATTGAAATAGTTGTTTTGCATTCTGATAGAAAAAAGGTAGAGTAATAAACAACAAGGTAAACTGACTTGTGGTTTATTACTTGATACTTGAAGTAATAATAATAAACAACAGTATTTGATGTAATTGCATACATATAAGTGTTGAAGTCGTAGAGAAGTCATGTGGGAGTTAATTATGTAATTTTGTATGGGATTAAGATTGTGGGAATATAAATTAAAATACTGATCCAATTACATCAAGTTTACCATGGTTAGGTAAAGTACTGTACGTGTAAGTGGGGGCCAATGCTATACATTGTTCATGTAAATGTGACTTATACCATACATGTATGTTACTGTGTATGTTGTGTAATAGGTTTTTTTGTGAGTGTTGAGGATCGACGGAATAAACATGCACGTACACTGAACAGTGCAGACCCCACTTTGGCGTCCAGCCGAACTTCATTCTACAAATAGTAATACTACATTAGTTTTCCATGAAACTTAAATTTTGAAGTATTTGTTTTGCATTCCGATAAAAAATACAGTAATAAACCGATAAAGGTAAACTGACTTGTGGTTTATTACTTGATATTTGAAATAATAATAATAATAATAACAAACAACAGTATTTGAAGAAATTGCATGTTTTATGCCTTCAGAATCTTGAAAGGTACGTGAAAAAAGTGTTGTTTACTAGCCCAAAGCAGGTTTTACAAGATAATGTACGCTGGTTCAGTAATAAAATGCAGGCCTGATTACTCACTGGGTTGTGTTGACAGCAGTTGATCACTTTCATTGTTGCGTTCTTGAGCTGCAGATTTGTTCCTGTTCTCGACTGTAATGATTGAGAAAAGGTACTATAGTCAGTCAAACAACTCTGAATCAAGAGAAGACCTTCCACACCCGCCAGTTTTGTCGCCCAGATCAACTTCAGAGCACCCAGTCTTTTGCAGTCAGTCAGACAGCTGACTTGTATATCTACCCGGACATACCACCGTGTAGCATGCACTGGTATGCACCTACTGAGCTACACTTCATTTCACCCATACAAAGAGTGACAGAAGGTACTGGAATTTGGGCTTATACTCTTCCTTTTGATATTCAAACAAAACAGCATTGAATATCTGGTGCCTAATTTCTTAATGTCTGATGACGTCATGTTTTGAATTTCACTCTGAAAGAAAATGAGTGCATCACAAAATTGAATTGAACCTTAACAGCCCCTCTTTAATGTTAGATAAATTTGTGCTAAAATTGGGCCCTAGTTGCTGCTAATGATCCTAAGCCCTGTTCAAATCAGCACAGTATATAAGACCAGATACTGAAGTACCCGCTACGTACCAGTCGTTGAACCACAACAGTCTGCAATTAAAGAAACAGAAATTTCAATCAGACCCTCAACATATGAAGCTTTGCATAGTGTAAGAACAAAAGAACTGGTTAAGTTTGTGGGTAACAACCTGTGAACAAATCTCTTTTGGAAAGAAGTGTTGATTTTGAAAAGATATGTGGTTTGTTAACCAGTAAACGCTGGAAGACATGTATCAAACAAAAAACACAAAGCCCGTTTTAAAGTTGTACATGGGATGGTGCCGAATAACATTTATACATGACAGACCCTGTTTCGCATCACTTGCCCCTTACAAAGAGGAGAAAGGGTAGTGGAAATCATGCTTAAAAATCTCCCTTTTTTAAGACAGCCATCATTTTGGACCAAATGTTGTATTCGTAAAGGGAGGTAAGTCCAAGATTCCACCCTGCCATGGCCAGGGCTAACAGCCAAGGTTTGGCCGATAATAGTGAACACAAATCTCATTTTCTTGAACACGTTGAAAGAAAAAAAGAAATCACGGTGCCTTTTTGAGACCGTTTTGTTGTCTTTAGTAATAGTTTAATGGTGATTACGTTTTTCTCTCTCAACAACAAAAATCATTATTTTAGAAATTCCGAAAATTATTCCTGCGGGTGAGCACAGAAAAAAAAAAAAGGAAACCCCAGCAATCAAGAAAAAGTTGTCTCAACATTTGAAATTGAAGCTTGTCTCTCCCCCTTCAAAAGAGATTTAATCACTTGGTTGTACATAAAACCAGTATATAAAACCAGTACCTGCCTTTATCCTTATGGATAAAAGACATGAGACCAGTCCAGTACGTATGATGTACTTATTTGTAAGCCCACAAGTCACTATAGTTCAAAATTGTTTAGGAAATTTACTTAAGGGTCAGTTTACTTTAAAATATAACAACGCCAGCAGAGTGCACCCATGGGAAATTATCAAGGCATTGATATCAACAACTTGTTGAACTGGGTGAGATTTTTTTGAGTTTTGCAATAACCAAGAGCAAGTAGGCAATTGCCTCTGTTAAAAATCAGGCCTGCACTTACAAACATTTCACCAGCTGGCAATGGTCTTTCTAACTATAACAAACAGGTGGCATAATTGGGAAAAATGACACCAGTCATCAAGATGATATTTACTGCAAAAATTACAATTAGAGTTGTTTGCTGTATCTGAAACAGAACATATCAAAAGCAGTCGTTTTATTTTCTTGTAATAACGAGAGCAGTGTATTGAGTGATTTAATTGATTTCTGAAACTTAAAAGCTATCCCAGGCTTTAAAAACCCAACAGGACACCCTGCCCAAGTTTGAAGCTTACAAAAGGATAAAGATAGTTTTTGTAGTGTCTTGGCCTGGGTTTGGGTCCTTTTCTTCCTCACGTATGTGCAGAGTAGTATAATATTAGGTATAGATAATCGGGAGGCTTGAAGTTGAAGACCACCAACAGACAAATGACAAGTTGGACGCAAGTAATGATGTCTCTTAAAGGCACTGGACACTATTGGTAATTACTAAAAAATAATTATTAGCATAAAACCTTACTTGGTAACGAGTAATGGTGAGATGTTGACAGTATAAAACATTGTGAGAAACGGCTCCCTCTGAAGTGACATAGTTTTCGAGAAAGAAGTAATTTTCCACGAATTTGATTTTGAGACCTCAGAATTAGAATTTGAGGTCTCGAAATCAACCATCTGAAAGCACACAACTTTGTGTGACAAGGGTGTTTTTTCTTTCATAGTTATCTCGCAACTTCGACGACCAATTGAGCTCAAGTTTTTACAGGTTTGTTATTTTATCCATATGTTGAGATACACCAAGTGAGAAGACTGGTCTTTGACAATTACCAATAGTGTCCAGTGTCTTTAAAAAAATTACTGTTTTATTAAGAGCTCTCTGCTCGAGCTCTACTATCTTACCCAAACTGTCCCTTATCCTTACACTCCTTTATTTTATTCCTATCATTGTTATTAATCATCTTCTAAATCAAAATATTATTAATTAGAAACCAACCGCGCACACGCTCGCGCTTAGCAAGTAGCTCGCGCTTTGCAATTAGCTCGCACTTTGCGGTTGATTCTCTTACAGATCACTACATTTTAAAAGACTTTGCCAAGAGCAGAGAGGGGTCTGGACCCCCTAGATCCGCACCTATTTAGACAGGCATAGAATAACACTCCTTTACATTGATGTAGACTTCCCTGATTTCCGCTGTAGCTTACCTGTATTTGTTGATTGACCATTCTCAGTAGATTCTGAATCAACATGGAACACAAAAACACATAAAAGTAAACTATTAGCATTGAAAATGTAACTTTGACTATTGAGCTTTGTTATCCAACGTCTGGTTCCTTGAGCTAGGTTGCATGTTGTGAAGCCAGAACTGTTTAGAAGCACTCTTCAATTTTACCATGAAGTCAGATCTACATTTCCAATCCTAGTGTTTGGTAGCTCTATGTAAACACTACACATCTATGCATTCTGACATGTTGCTTATATTAGATTAAAGCAATGTCATCAGGGAAAAGGTATTTCCAAACAGGTGAGTGAATCATCTACCTTTTTCTTGTTGTTTCAGCTGTTGTTGCTTTGGAGTAAGATTTGCAACTTTGCATTGTTGGTAAACGATCTTGAAACTAAGGTCTGTGGTGACATCATTGTGAAAATATCTCTAGTCTTATTATAAGAACAACAAAAATGGAAATATTCAGTTATTACACACCAAGGTGTCATCTCAAACCTTAAAGCAGGTTTACTTTTTGACTGAGTACAACACACATGTACCAATTACCGCTGAGTTTAAGGGTGGTGGAGCAATACTCAAGTATGATTACTTTGGCACTTTGAGTAAAAATCCTTACTATATTAACTAAACTAATACCTGTTGTAGATGACTTCCCTCTGCACAGCTTGACACACCAAAATGTTGTCTCCACAACACCATCTACCTTTAAAAAATAATTAAGCAAATCATAAAAGAAAGATTGATGGAACATCTGCAGGGCTTGAATTATAAGATAATCTCCACTGGCGCACGTGTAGTGGCCGAGTGGTCTAGTTCACCGGACCCAAGCTCTGGTGTTGTCAGCAGCACAGAGTGGGTTCTTGAGCAAGGCACTTAACCATAATTGCTTCGTAAAAAGTTGGGAAGGTAGTGCATTCTGCTCTACCAGCCAGGCTCCTAGTGGATACCCATGCCTACATCATTACGGACTGTGAAGGGGGTAACCCTGTTTCAGCCCCAGGAGTAGGTGGCAACGAGCCCCTGGTGTCAGTTGATTTGGGTCAACAGCCCAAATCAGTTAAGTGTAGCCCGCACCTTGAAGTGGCCGTTCGGCCTTGTGAGTAAGGCAATATCTCATTTAAAACATTTTTTTAAAAACTTGACACAAGAAAAACTATAGTTAGTAAACTTGAAGGTACAACCATGTATAAAACTCTTTTGGGAGAAGTTTTGGCTCTGAGAAGAGCCGGTGTGATCTCGATATTTTGAACAGTGTACTCTGCTCATCTTCAGGAGACTTTAGACACTGATGATGGAACGGATGTGCCGCATCCATCACCGTGCCGAAATAAAGTGCAAGTTGTAATTGATCATTGATGATCGATAACACTTACCGCTGGAAGACATGTATGTTGAGCGCATTTTAGGCTGAGCACGGAAACAATTTGGGAACTCCAAGCAGTAAGTGGTCTAGGACAATCATCGATCTATAGATTTATATAATAGATACCATGTAGATGAAAAAATCTACTTACATATTGCTATTAAGATGCCAATTAGTACTGACAGACCAATACCCCCTACGGTTATGATACCAATACCACCACCAAATGTTATTGTTGCAGCCATCACTTTACAGGTAGATGATCCAACATGGACAGAAGAAGCTCAACTACAATGAGAACCCTGCAACAATGTGAACACAAAGTAATGGAGATTGATTAAAAACATTGTTAATAACTAATGAAGATTTGCATGAATAGTCTCTTTTTTGTAAACATTGTAAATTTGATCTATTAGCCCTCCTACTGTCAGTGACTCTTGGCAACAGTTGACCAACCATTTGAAACAATTCGACTGCCAAGGTTGTGTACGGTGGCACAACTGTGCACAGAACTAACTGTGTACTGTGTACATGCGTTCCCTCATGGTATCATAATATTGCAGGCTGGCATAGTTTATCTATAATTCAAAACCACAGTGAATGGTATTGAATGGTCAGACAGCAAGAGGGTTAAGAGGCCTATTTGTTAACGTTTTGCGAAGCAAATCTGTGCTTCTTGCGATGACCATAATCCTCCTTTCCAAGGGTTACAAAATTTAATTAAAACTGACACTGTCCATGGCTTGCATATTGCAATCAGGGGGAATTTGTCCAACAATCAGGGAGAAATTCCCAATTACAATCAACATGATCAGTGATGATAGGAAAAAAGTTTCCATAATCAGGGAGATTTTCAAGTTTGTTCATCGGAACATGGAAAGATTGGTTTATAAATTTTCAGTGAATGGGACCTGGACCTCTGTGTGTAATGTCAAGTTGCGTCTTATAATGGCGGTGCGATTTATACAAAGGAAATTACGGTAATGGTTTACAAGTAGACCCAGTTACTGGTAAAATAACAAATATGGCGCTTGCTGCGCTCGCAAAGGTCTACCGAACAAACTGGTACTCCGCGCGCAGCAACGCTGGTCCCGGCAACTGTAGGTTGGTTTTGTACACACATCATGTGACTCCAGCGCCATATTTGTTATAACACTCACACTGTTTGAAGAGGACTGGGAATGACCGGAAGAATTTATTGCTTTTTAACAATTTTAAATTTGTGGAGTGGATTTTCTTGACCCATGCAACGCTCAATGAGATTCCAAGGAACACGTAGAGCCTAATTTTGGCGAGATCCGATTTCAAATGAGAACTCCAGGTGCAGAAACGTAAATGAAAAAAAGTTTTGTATTGTAGTTTGTACATGGACCTCTATGAGGTTCATGGAACCTCATAATTCTAGGAGTAGCGCTTAGCCATAACAGCGATCATCGAACGTGCACAAACGCGCCGAGTTGTCCTATCCAGTCAGTATAATGTAGATCAATGAGTACGACCGATAAAAGTCAAAATTTTTCGAAAAAAGAGTACAGCGCCCCAGTAACTGGGTCTAGTTTACAAAGTGCTGTGGGGCAACATGCGGCCTAGCCCGGGTTGGACTTCTCCGTTGCATACAATGCGACGGAGTCCAGGGTATACTAGTATAAAGTAGCTATGTTAGAGGTAGCGCGATACTGACATTTCCTATTCTGGCCGCACACAAAAAAGAGGTTTTTCAAATTAATGTTGCTTCAAACTGACATGCTGTCTGAGATTCAAATTACTCCTGTAGGTCAATAAAACTCTCTTCTTTCATAATCTCTTTGAAAAGGGGCAAAACTTTACCTCACTTTTTCACACATCAACAAAATTCAGAGATGGTCACCGACGCGACGACCGCGAGCTTAGCCATTTTTGAACTTTTTTGAGAAATAAATTAGCTCTGACCGTTTTCAGTTATACCGCCCTCTCTTGACTTCTAATAAAAAAATACTGCCATCTATGGATAGAGAGAGGATTGGAAAGTCTACGGTGCTTTTTTCCCCGTCTCAATCGGTGAATAAACAAGGTTTTTACGTAATTTTTTACCGTTTTTGGCCAAATTTTGACTAAACTTCATATTTTTAAGGAATTTATACATTCAGCGACGGCGGGGTATGCTGTCAAACCTACATCAGTAGAATCCTTGTCCATTTTTGAGTAAGAAAAGTTGGGTTTTGTTCCGGCGCGAGGTCGCGCATTTTTTTTATGGAGGTTTTAATTCAATCACGGCACTCGGTAAAATCTCATTTTTAACCTTTGAGTGCACGTTAGAGATAGGGCTGAAATGTTTAGCAGTCCGGGGGGTCTTAATTTAACAATCTCTTTTACCTCAGTTGGCGACCAGAAGAGTACCTCGTGTATGGTGTCTTTTGAAAGGCATAACTCATTAACGAAATCACCTATGACAGTGGCGTTTGCACCATTGAATTTCTCCTGAAGAGACCTATAACTTGATGTCTAATTTTAATATATTTGAAAAAAGGAAATTTTTTACTATAATATAGCTATATAAAGGTAATCTACCATTGCGAAAAAGTTTCCAACAAATAATTATCATATTTATACCTGATGGAGGAAGCTCAAGCTTCGTTCACATATTCCTTATGTCCGGAATTCCAAGCCGGCTGGGTTCAGAAGTGTTAACTTTATCCTTGGGTGACATTATTTGAGAAAATAAAATGAAAATTGCTATCCCTCTTGTTCGCTCGTCCCCAGCATGGGCAAACGTATCGTTAACGTTAATGCTCAGTCCCACGCTCAGTCCCATCATGCATCACACTCACACTGCAAGCACTGCACGCATGACGTACATCCTGAACAAGAATCTGTGCAAGCTGATTAGCCCATCCCAGCGGTCCTGGGGTCGATTTCACAAAGCACTAAGATTCATCGTAAGATGAGTTATTAGTATTACCATAGTGATTTGTATTGTGACATCACTCTTTGCTAAGCAACTGCGATGGATTTGCAGTTACGATCAGTCTGAACTCTTTGTGAATAGAAATCGAGCCCAGGATAGGCCGCTGGGGCCGAGCGAATCCCTCTTGTAACTTCCGGACTAACTCGCTTGTGAAGAATTGCAAGATCGATCACCCCTGGAAACGAGGTTGACCACGTTCGTTCGTGCAGCAAGTTCTTCCTGTGACGGCCGGGGATGTTATACATGTCGGGGATGTTATACATGTCGGGGAATGTGATGTTATACATGTCGGGGATGTTATACATGTCGGGGATGTTATACATGTCGGGGATGTTATACATGTCGGGGATGTTATACATGTCGGGGATGTTATACATGTCGGGGATGTTATACATGTCGGGCATGCGCGCATATAGCCACGCGGGCAATTGGTACACGATGACAACAACGATAGTACAAAACTCCGACTTATTTTCTGAAATAATGTCATCCATGAATATAATTATTATTTGTGGAATCATCAAAAGTGTATTTTATGACACAAAGAATAAGTGGAGGAATTTCCAGCTTCTTACTGAGGTACAAGTATTTTTAAACATTAGTTGAACATTTTTTCGCATCGTAGAGAAGCTTTAATACCCAGGACTGATGTCCTACCACGGCTATATGCAGCCAATCAAACCAGGAACACCGAGTTGAACCCCCTTCTCTTTGCGACAAAGTGCACTGGGTTTACTTACGTGCATGAAACGACACAAAGGCTTTACGTCCAATCCGAAGGACACAGCAATGAGCAAGTTCGGGTAGGCGACTAGATTTGACCAAACTGTTACGTAGCTCTTGAATTGACCACAGTCGACCATGCTCCAGTGCATGGTTCAATTTATTAAATTGTCAATCTCCCTGTGCTCTATGGTTTCTGGTTAGTCTAGTCGGTCCAATCAAGTTTAGTCGCCACCCGAACTTGCTCATTAATGGTTCAAAGCAGTTATTAAGCGTCTTGCTAAAGACACAAGTGTCACAACCGGGACTTAAACCCGCACTCTGCTGATCAGAAACACCAGAGAGGGAGTCCTGCGTTCTTATCCGCTCGGCTGCATCAAACAAACACTATGAAATGGGTGTCTCATTACAACGTTTCATGACATCATCAGAAATTGTAGACCGTTAAAACCTGAACAATGGTTTCTGCCTGTCCTAGGTTGCAGCATGGTTGCATGCAAGGGTTGTAATATTTTTCATCTACTGATGAAAAATTTGCCATAGAAATATATACAATAAATGCCACTTACACTAAACATATGTTGTTTATTATTAATGTTCGTTTTGTTAAAATATACGTGTACTTCGCAGTACATTGTACAATGATTATTGGATTTGTTTCTGGAGCTTCGAACTGTCCAAGAATCGAATGGGATTATTTTCAATGAACACGGGTAAAGCATTGGTGGCACTACCCCTAAATTGTCCCCACCCCACATTTGTTTTCAAAAGGTGATGCCAAATTAGGATTCTGAATGGCGGAGACAATTTTTAGATTTTTGCAATTTGTTTTTTAACAGTTTAAGGAGTGAGTTTATTTACCCACCTGAGCTCCTTCAGTATACTTACCTATTAAAAGTATTAGTAGTAATACTAAACAATACAGTAGTACTTCTGTTCCTTGTTCTGTGGCTGCTCTGACTGGGACTAGAGCTCGGACTAGAGAGCCTAGGCTAAGGACAAGGTTGGCGAGATCCGGTTTCAAAATAGAACTTGAGTGTACATAGGTGCATAAACGCGAAGAGCAAAAAGTTTCGAATAGGATTTTGAACATGATAATTGATATGATGTTCATGAGGGGGAAAGAGGAATGAACCTCTATCATAATATAATTCATAGAATAGTTCTAATTATGTTACCTGTCCCATCATCATGATCCACCCCAACTTGACAATCAAAGTCCTAACTACCCAACTATAGTTGGGACATGGATGAAGGCTTCCTCCATATGGTTGGGACAATTGTCAATGAGTTGGGACGGAACAATCACACATGCCTGCCGTGTGACATGCACCGTGGTCAGAAACAGGCTGGTTTGAACAATTCTAAATAAACTTAAACTTTAAGTTGAAGGCTTAACATTTTAGATCATACCCTTACTGTCCACACTACAGCCTAAATCAAAAAGTGATGGGGCCTCAAGACGGCGCGCCACCTCGTGCCGAGTAATGGCAAGAAATAAGTTTAGTTTGGGGAGACCATAACTCATAAACTAAGCATGCTAGAGAGACAAAAGTTGCACCATAATCTACCTTGTATAGTCACTCGTCCGAAAATCCAACTTTTATGGTCACTTTTCTGGCATCTCCAGACCGGAAATCACAGGCATCCTTGCTAAAGCTTGCCAACTTGAATTCTTGGACTCCGAGCTGCAACAGAAGGTATTCACGTTAAAATCACCCTTACATCAATGCCCCATTTTTTCAAGCTTACACCCTTGGATAGCCCCATACAAGGGCTCTCTTCAGGTCCAAACGCCGTGGCTAAAACAATTTTGTTAGCGACGCCAGTGGCTAAGACAGTAGGCCTACCCCACGCCAAAATGAAAAAGTGACAGGCCTCAAGGTGACGCGCCACCTCGTGCCGAGTAATGACAAGAAACAAGTTTAGTTGGGGGGGGGGGACCCTAACTCATGAACTAAGCATGCTACAGAGACAAAAGTCCTCGCGAAAGCTTGCCAACTTGAATTCTTGGACTCCGAGCTGCAACACAAGGTATTCAGGTTAAAATCACCCTCACATCAATGCCAGATTTTTTCAAGCTTACACCCTTGGATAGCCCAATACAAGGGCTCTCTTCAGGTCCAAACGCCGTGGCTGAGCGAATTTTGTAAGCGACGCCAGTGGCTAAGATAGTAGGCCTACCCCATGCCAAAATCAAAAAGTAACAAGGCCTCAAGACGGCGCACCACCTCATGCCGAGTAATGGCAAGAAATAAGTTAAGTTTGGGGGGGGGGACCATAACTCATGAACTAAGCATGCTAGAGAGACAAAATTTGCACCATAATCTACCTTGTAAAGACATTTGTCCGAAAATGCAACTTTTATGGTCCCTTTTCTGGCATCTCCAGACCGGAAATCACAGGCGAGCGGGGGTACAACAAAGTGCTCGCAAAAGTTTGCCAACTTGAATTCTTGGACTCCGAGCTGCAACGCAAGGTAAGCACATTAAAATCACCCCCACATCAATGCCCGATTTTTTTCAAGCTTACATCCTTAAATAGCCCCACACGAGGGCTCTCTTCAGGTCCAAACGCCGTGGCTGAGCGAATTTTGTAAGCGACGCCAGTGGCTAAGATAGTAGGCCTACCCCACGCCAAAATCAAAAAGTGCCGGGGCCTCAAGACGGCGCGCCACCTCGTGCCGAAGTAATGGCAAGAAATAAGTTTAGTTGGGGGAAACCCTAACTCATGAACTGAGCATGCTAGAGAGACAAAATTTGCACCATAATCTACCTTGTATAGTCACTCGTCCAAAAATCCGACTTTTGTGGTCCCTTTTTTGGCATCTCCAGACCGGAAATCACAGGCGAGCAGGGGTACTACAAAGTGCTCGCAAAAGTTTGAGAACTTGAATTCTTGGACTCCGAGCTGCAACGCAAGGTAAGCACGTTAAAATCACCCCCACATCAGTGCCAGATTTTTTCAAGCTTACACCCTTGGATAGCCCCACACGAGGGCTCTCTTCAGGTCCAAACGCCGTGGCTGAGCTAATTTTGTAAGCGACGCCAGTGGCTAAGATAGTAGGCCTACCCCAAGCCAAAATCAAAAAGTGCCGGGGCCTCAAGACGGCGTGCCACCTCGTGCCGAAGTAATGGCAAGAAATAAGTTAAGTTGGGGGGGGGGACCATAACTCATGAACAAAGCATGCTAGAGAGACAAAATTTGCCCCATAATCTACCTTGTAAAGTCATTTGTCCGAAATTGCAACTTTTATGGTCCCTTTTCTGGCATCTCCAGACCGGAAATCACAGGCGAGCGGGGGTACTACAAAGTCCTCGCGAAAGCTTGCCAACTTGAATTCTTGGACTCCGAGATGCAACACAAGGTAAGCACGTTAGGTCACCCCCACATCAATGCCCGATTTTTTCGAGCTTACACCCTTGGATAGCCCCATACAAGGGCTCTCTTCAGGTCCAAACGCCGTGGCTGAGCGAATTTTGTAAGCGACGCCAGTGGCTAAGATAGTAGGCCTGCCCCACGCCAAAATCAAAAAGTGACGGGGCCTCAAGATGGCGCGCCACCTCGTGCCGAGGAATGGCAAGAAATAAGTTAAGTTTGGGGGGGGGGACCATAACTCATGAACTAAGCATGCTAGAGAGACAAAATTTGCACCATAATCTACCTTGTAAAGTCATTTGTCCGAAAATGCAACTTTTATGGTCCCTTTTCTGGCATCTCCAGACCGGAAATCACAGGCGAGCGGGGGTACTACAAAGTGCTCGCAAAAGTTTGCCAACTTGAATTCTTGGACTCCGAGCTGCAACGCAAGGTAAGCGCATTAAAATCACCCCCACATCAATGCCCGATTTTTTCAAGCTTACATCCTTAAATAGCCCCACACGAGGGCTCTCTTCAGGTCCAAACGCCGTGGCTGAGCGAATTTTGTAAGCGACGCCAGTGGCTAAGATAGTAGGCCTACCCCACGCCAAAATCAAAAAGTGCCGGGCCTCAAGACGGCGCGCCACCTCGTGCCGAAGTAATGGCAAGAAATAAGTTTAGTTGGGGGAAACCCTAACTCATGAACTGAGCATGCTAGAGAGAAAAAATTTGCACCATAATCTACCTTGGATAGTCACTCGTCCAAAAATCCGACTTTTGTGGTCCCTTTTTTAGCATCTCCAGACCGGAAATCACAGGCAAGCAGGGGTACTACAAAGTGCTCGCAAAAGTTTGCCAACTTGAATTCTTGGACTCCGAGCTGCAACGCAAGGTAAGCACGTTAAAATGACCCCCACATCAGTGCCCGATTTTTACAAGCTTACACCCTTGGATAGCCCCACACAGGGCTCTCTTCAGGTCCAAAACGCCGTGGCTGAGCGAATTTTGTAAGCGACGCCAGTGGCTAAGATAGTAGGCCTACCCCACGCCAAAATCAAAAAGTGCCGGGGCCTCAAGACGGCGCGCCACCTCGTGCCGAAGTAATGGCAAGAAATAAGTTTAGTTGGGGGAGACCCTAACTTATAAAACTAAGCATGCTAGAGAGACAAAATTTGCACCATAATCTACCTTGGATAGTCACTCGTCCGAAAATCCGACTTTTGTGGTCCCTTTTCTGGCATCTCCAGACCGGAAATCACAGGCGAGCGGGGGTACTACAAAGTGCTCGCGAAAGCTTGCCAACTTGAATTTTGGACTCCGAGCTGCAACAAGGTAAGCACGTTAAAATCACCCCCACATCAATGTCCGATTTTTTCAAGCTTACACCCTTGGATAGCCCCACACGAGGGCTCTCTTCAGGTCCAAACGCCGTGGCTGAGCGAATTTTGTAAGCGACGCCAGTGGCTAAGATAGTAGGCCTACCCCACGCCAAAATCAAAAAGTGCCGGGCCTCAAGACGGCGCGCCACCTCGTGCCGAAGTAATGGCAAGAAATAAGTTTAGTTGGGGGAGACCCTAACTCATGAACTAAGCATGCTAGAGAGACAAAATTTGCACCATAATCTACCTTGGATAGTCACTCGTCCGAAAATCCGACTTTTGTGGTCCCTTTTTGGCATCTCCAGACCGGAAATCACAGGCGAGCGGGGGTACTACAAAGTGCTCGCGAAAGCTTGCCAACTTGAATTCTTGGACTCCGAGCTGCACACAAGGTAAGCACGTTAAAATCACCCCCACATCAATGTCCGATTTTTTCAAGCTTACACCCTTGGATAGCCCCACACAGGGCTCTCTTCAGGTCCAAACGCCGTGGCTGAGCGAATTTTGTAAGCGACGCCAGTGGCTAAGATAGTAGGCCTACCCCACGCCAAAATCAAAAAGTGCGGGCCTCAAGACGGCGCGCCACCTCGTGCCGAAGTAATGGCAAGAAATAAGTTTAGTTGGGGGAGGACCCTAACTCATGAACTAAGCATGCTAGAGAGACAAAATTTGCACCATAATCTACCTTGGATAGTCACTCGTCCCAAAATCCGACTTTTGTGGTCCCTTTTCTGGCATCTCCAGACCGGAAATCACAGGCGAGCGGGGTCTACAAAGTGCTCGCGAAAGCTTGCCAACTTGAATTCTTGGACTCCGAGCTGCAACACAAGGTAAGCACGTTAAAATCACCCCCACATCAATGTCCGATTTTTTCAAGCTTACACCCTTGGATAGCCCCACACAAGGGCTCTCTTCAGGTCCAAACGCCGTGGCTGAGCGAATTTTGTAAGCGACGCCAGTGGCTAAGATAGTAGGCCTACCCCACGCCAAAATCAAAAAGTGCCGGGCCTCAAGACGGCGCGCCACCTCGTGCCGAAGTAATGGCAAGAAATAAGTTTAGTTGGGGGAGACCCTAACTCATGAACTAAGCATGCTAGAGAGACAAAATTTGCACCATAATCTACCTTGGATAGTCACTCGTCCAAAATCCGACTTTTGTGGTCCCTTTTTTGGCATCTCCAGACCGGAAATCACAGGCGAGCGGGGGTACTACAAAGTGCTCGCGAAAGCTTGCCAACTTGAATTCTTGGACTCCGAGCTGCAACACAAGGTAAGCACGTTAAAATCACCCCCACATCAATGTCCGATTTTTTCAAGCTTACACCCTTGGATAGCCCCACACAAGGGCTTCTTCAGGTCCAAACGCCGTGGCTGAGCGAATTTTGTAAGCGACGCCAGTGGCTAAGATAGTAGGCCTACCCCACGCCAAAATCAAAAAGTGCCGGGCCTCAAGACGGCGCGCCACCTCGTGCCGAAGTAATGGCAAGAAATAAGTTTAGTTGGGGGAGACCCTAACTCATGAACTAAGCATGCTAGAGAGACAAAATTTGCACCATAATCTACCTTGGATAGTCACTCGTCCAAAATCCGACTTTTGTGGTCCCTTTTCTGGCATCTCCAGACCGGAAATCACAGGCGAGCGGGGGTACTACAAAGTGCTCGCGAAAGCTTGCCAACTTGAATTCTTGGACTCCGAGCTGCAACACAAGGTAAGCACGTTAAAATCACCCCCACATCAATGTCCGATTTTTTCAAGCTTACACCCATGGATAGCCCCACACAAGGGCTCCCTTCAGGTCCAAACGCCGTGGCTGAGCGAACTTTGTAAGCGACGCCAGTGGCTAAGATAGTAGGCCTACCCCACGCCAAAATCAAAAAGTGACTGGGCCTCAAGACGGTGCGCCACCTCGTGCCGAGTAATGGCAAGAAATAAGTTAAGTTGGGGGGGGGACCATAACTCATGAACTAAGCATGCTAGAGAGACAAAATTTGCACCATAATCTACCTTGGATAGTAACTCGTCCCAAAATCCGACTTTTGTGGTCCCTTTTCTGGCATCTCCAGACCGGAAATCACAGGCGAGCGGGGGTTCTACAAAGTCCTCGCGAAAGCTTGCCAACTTGAATTCTTGGACTCCGAGCTGCAACACAAGGTAAGCACGTTAAAATCACCCCCACATCAATGTCCGATTTTTTCAAGCTTACACCCTTGGATAGCCCCACACAAGGGCTTTCTTCAGGTACAAACGCCGTGGCTGAGCGAATTTTGTAAGCGACGCCAGTGGCTAAGATAGTAGGCCTACCCCACGCCAAAATCAAAAAGTGCCGGGGCCTCAAGACGGCGCGCCACCTCGTGCCGAAGTAATGGCAAGAAATAAGTTTAGTTGGGGGAGACCCTAACTTATGAACTAAGCATGCTAGAGAGACAAGATTTGCACCATAATCTACCTTGGATAGTCACTCGTCCGAAAATCCGACTTTTGTGGTCCCTTTTCTGGCATCTCCAGACCGGAAATCAGAGGCGAGCAGGGTACTACAAAGTGCTCGCAAAAGTTTGCCAACTTGAATTCTTGGACTCCGAGCTGCAACGCAAGGTAAGCACGTTAAAATCACCCCCACATCAATGCCAGATTTTTTCAAGCTTACACCCTTGGATAGCCCCACACGAGGGCTCTCTTCAGGTCCAAACGCCGTGGCTGAGCGAATTTTGTAAGCGACGCCATTGGCTAAGATAGTAGGCCTACCCCAAGCCAAAATCAAAAAGTGCCGGAGCCTCAAGACGGCGCGCCACCTCGTGTCAAAGTAATGGCAGGAAATAAGTTTAGTTGGGGGAGACCCTAACTCATGAACTAAGCATGCTAGAGAGACAAAATTTGCACCATAATCTACCTTGAATAGTCACTCGTCCCAAAATCCGACTTTTGTGGTCCCTTTTTTGGCATCTCTAGACCGGAAATCACAGGCGAGCGGGGGTACTACAAAGTGCTCGCGAAAGCTTGCCAACTTGAATTCTTGGACTCCGAGCTGCAACACAAGGTAAGCACGTTAAAATCACCCCCACATCAATGTCCGATTTTTTCAAGCTTACACCCATGGATAGCCCCACACAAGGGCTCCCTTCAGGTCCAAACGCCGTGGCTGAGCGAACTTTGTAAGCGACGCCAGTGGCTAAGATAGTAGGCCTACCCCACGCCAAAATCAAAAAGTGACTGGGCCTCAAGACGGTGCGCCACCTCGTGCCGAGTAATGGCAAGAAATAAGTTAAGTTGGGGGGGGGGGACCATAACTCATGAACTAAGCATGCTAGAGAGACAAAATTTGCACCATAATCTACCTTGGATAGTAACTCGTCCCAAAATCCGACTTTTGTGGTCCCTTTTCTGGCATCTCCAGACCGGAAATCACAGGCGAGCGGGGGTTCTACAAAGTCCTCGCGAAAGCTTGCCAACTTGAATTCTTGGACTCCGAGCTGCAACACAAGGTAAGCACGTTAAAATCACCCCCACATCAATGTCCGATTTTTTCAAGCTTACACCCTTGGATAGCCCCACACAAGGGCTTTCTTCAGGTACAAACGCCGTGGCTGAGCGAATTTTGTAAGCGACGCCAGTGGCTAAGATAGTAGGCCTACCCCACGCCAAAATCAAAAAGTGCCGGGGCCTCAAGACGGCGCGCCACCTCGTGCCGAAGTAATGGCAAGAAATAAGTTTAGTTGGGGGAGACCCTAACTTATGAACTAAGCATGCTAGAGAGACAAGATTTGCACCATAATCTACCTTGGATAGTCACTCGTCCGAAAATCCGACTTTTGTGGTCCCTTTTCTGGCATCTCCAGACCGGAAATCAAGGCGAGCAGGGGTACTACAAAGTCCTCGCAAAGTTGCCAACTTGAATTCTTGGACTCCGAGCTGCAACGCAAGGTAAGCACGTTAAAATCACCCCCACATCAATGCCAGATTTTTTCAAGCTTACACCCTTGGATAGCCCCACACGAGGGCTCTCTTCAGGTCCAAACGCCGTGGCTGAGCGAATTTTGTAAGCCGCCAGTGGCTAAGATAGTAGGCTTACCCCACGCCAAAATCAAAAAGTGCCGGGCCTCAAGACGGCGCGCCACCTCGTGCGAAAAATGGCAAGAAATAAGTTTAGTTGGGGGGGGACCCTAACTATGAACTAAGCATGCTAGAGAACAAAATTTGCACCATTAATCTACCTTGGATAGTCACTCGTCCAAAATCCGACTTTTGTGGGGCCCTTTTTGGCATACTCCAGACCGGAAAACACAGGCAAACGGGGGTACTACAAAGTCTCGCGAAAGCTTGCCAACTTGGAATTTTGGATCCGAGCTGCAACACAAGGTAAGCACGTTAAAATCACCCCCACATCAATGTCCGATTTTTTCAAGCTTACACCCTTGGATTTGCCCCACACAAGGGCTCCTTCAGGTCCAAACGCCGTTGGGTGAGCGAAATTTTGTAAGCGACGCCAGTGGCTAAGATAGTAGGCCTACCCCACGCCAAAATCAAAAAGTGCGGGCCTCAAGGACGGGCGCCACCTCGTGCCCAAATAATGGCAAGAAATAAGTTTTAGTTGGGGGAGACCTAACTATGAACTAAGCA
>JASTWB010000058.1:0-85973 GCA_032158295.1 Pycnopodia helianthoides
TTTTTTTTTTAAAAAGTTTTTTTGTTTTTTTTGTTTTTTAAACCCCCTTATAAACCTTTATTTACAAATTTCAAAAATATTTTGGATTAATCCCTTGTGTTTTAGAATAAAATAAGGCCTGGATTGTCAAAAAAAATTTTCCAAAAAGGGAAAATTTTTTTTGATAAACAAAAAAAAAAAGAAAACACAAAAAAAAACATGGGGGAATTTTTGGTTTTTTACAAAAAAAAAAAAAAGAAAACAAAACAAAAAACAAAATCCCCCTAATAATTTTTTTTTAAAAGTAAAAAAAACCGCCAAAAAACAAAAAAATTCCTATTTTCACCTAATTTATTGAACCAATTTTAATTTTTTTTTTTTTAATAAAAAATTTACAAAATTTTTTTTATTTTTGGGGGTTTTTTTTTGGGGAAAAAAAAAAAAAAAAATTTTATATTTTTTCCCCCTTTTTTTAAAAAAAAGGAAAAAAGAAAAAAAACTGGTAGCCTTATATAATTTTAAAAATTTTAAATGGGAATTTAAAAATTTTTACTGGGAAAAAAAAAAAAAATTAAGTTTGGTAATTTTTAATTTTGGGGAATGAGTTTGGGAATTGTTTATTAAAACAGGAGAAAAAAAAAAAAATTATAAACCCAAAAAAATTGGGAAAATTGAATAAAAAAAAGAAAAAAAAAATTTTTTTAAATTTTAAAAAAAAAATTTAAAAAAATCAAAAAAAAAATTTTTAAAAAAAAAAAAAGGAAAACCCAAAAAAAAAAAACCCTTTTAAAAAAAAATAAAAAAACTTGAAAAAAAAAAAGGGGGAAAAAAAACAATAAAAAAAAAAAAAAGAAATTTAAATTTTAAAAAAATTAAAAACCAAATCAAATAAAAAAAAAAAAAAAGCAAAAAAAATTGAAAAAAACACAATTAAAAAAAAACCAAAAATCAAAAGGGAAAACCCAAATAGTCAAATTTAAAAAAACCCCAAGGGTTCCCCTTGGAAATAACCCTTAATTGCTCCCCTTAAAATTCTCCAACAAGATTGGGCATCTTAAATTTCAAACATTGGTTGGGAAAACCTTTATTTCATTTTAAAAAACCCTTTTTTTTTTTCTTATTTAAAAATTTTTAAAAATCAACTAATATTTTAAATTTTAAAAACCCTTTTTTTGGGGAAACCTATTTCCCCTGGGGACTAATTTCCCTGATTAAAATGCCTTTTCCAAGTATTCAAAAGGAAAATAATAATAAACAGTGATTTAAATTCTTGCCTGGGATGTTTTTTTTTTTTTTTTTTACAGTTGGGGAAACCCCCGTTTTAAATTACAAAAAAAAATTTATCCCCTTAAATTAGCAAGAAATTTTGAATTCCATTGTTTGGTGGAGATACATTCTAAATAAGGTTTTTGTAGTTTTAAACAACCATATAACAAGACATTAAAAATCCTCTTTTATGGGAAATTGTGGTGGTTCTTGAAATAGAAAAACCAGTTGGGGTGGTAAAAACAACCCAAAAGGTTTTCAATTTCAAAAACCAAATTGGGAATGCCCCTTCCTACAAAAAAGAAAAAACATTTTTTAAATTTAATTGTGATTGGACTACCAGTAAAAAATTAAAACTTGGGAAATAAAAAAGTCAAATTTTTTTTTAAACTCCCAATGAACTTTATTTAATTACCTAAAAATTAGCAAAAATCCCCAAAGGGAAAAAAAGGGGGGAACAAGTCCTAGTTCCTAAATTTAAAAAATTTAATTTCAAAATCGTTCAAACAAAGAAAAAAATTTGTAACAAAGGGAGGAAAATAAATCCACTACTGCCTTGTCATTTTTTTCCCGAAAGGACTGAAAAATTTCCAAAGGATGTTTAAAAAAAGTGTTTCCCCCTAATTTCTCCCAAATGGTTTTATTGGGTAAACAGTGGGGGGACAAAAAAAAGGGCTCAATATCAGTTTGGTGGGAGTGTAACAGTATTTACAATTGTTCCCCCCCTAAAACTGTTTGTAAAAAAATTACAAATTTGTGATTTAAAAAAACAATTGTACAATAGCTTGCAGAATGGAAAAAGCTTTCTAAAACTGGTTAAAATTGGGTTTTACAATGTTATCCTCCAAATTTTTTTTAGTTTTTTATTTTTTTTTGCCCTCCATAGAAAAAAGAAAACACCTTCCTTGAATTTCCTGGGACACCACAGCGAAAAAAATTTGGGGACCACAACTTTTTTAAAGCCCTTATTTTTTGTTAAAACATTGTAGGCTCCAGACTTTTCCAGAGCTAAATTGATCTTACTTGCAATACTAAAAAAAATCCCTGGGATTCAAAAAAATCTTTTGTGCAATTTTGGGAAAAGGGTCAAGGCAATTTTTTTATTGCCCTACTGGAAAAGGGGGATGTGTAGGGTTTTTTATAGTGTGGAATTTTACCTTTGATTGGAAAAGCAATGTAGTGACCATAAAAGAGATGTCCCCCCCCCTGTTGTTAACATTTTCCTCAATAGTCTCCCCCCTTCAGCCCCCTTGTTTTCTCCTCCCTCTCTAATTTCCTGCTGTTTGTAGACTTTAAGGGTAGATGCCCCTTTTCTCATGCTGTTTTCCCCCCTTTTGGGTCCATCCCATCCAAGAAAGAAAAAACATCTCCAAAATTTAATACCCATGGAGGAGGGGTTCACCCCATTTTCCCAAGAAGGGGTTTAGCCTTGCTTTTAAGCCATCTTGAATGTTTAAATTTTAAATTAAAAATCCCCCTTTTAAAGGCGCCAGTTTCAATTTTTTTGGGACAATGAAAACTTGGCTTCTTATTAAAATGAATAAAAATTTAACCCTAAAAAATTCACCACTGGCATTTTTGTTTTCCTGTTTCTACCTTTCCCTTTCCCCTTTTGCCTTCTCTTAAAATTTTAGTCATCTTTGGACTTTTTCTCCAATCTCTTAGACAAAGTTTTCCCCTTTTCTCTTCTTGATGTCTCCGTTTTTTCTTTCAAATGAGTTTCCATTTTGGGGCTTTTTTGATTCCTGTAGAAAAACCTGGTGTGAAGGGAAAAAATTAAACAGGAGTTCGGAAATGGGGCATATTCAAATAATACTGGGGACAGGGTTAGGCCAACAAATATCCCCTTTTTTAATAAAAAAAAAATGGAAAAAAAAAACAAACGATTTTAAGAGGTAAAAAATTAAAAGGCAAAGAAAAATTTTGGGGTTTTAAAAATATGAAAAACCCCAAAAACCCCAAAAGGGCCCCCGCCCAAAGGGGAAAGGGGGGGTTTAGGGTTGGGTTGCCGCCCACCCCCAAAAACTTTTTTAAAGTCATGGGTGCCCGACATAAAAATTCACCCTTTTTTACAAAAAAAAAAAAAAAAATTTAGGAAAAGGGGGGCCAGAAATGTTTAAATGGCGTATGGGCAAAGTCATATTTTAAAAATATTAAATTTAAAAAAAACCGCAAAATTTTCATTGCCTATCAGTGGGTCAATTTTTTTTACAAAGCTGTTGCCCCCGAAAAGGCCATTATTTATAACACCCGTGTTTTTGCCTGTTTTGCAATTGGGTGGGGGTTGGTCATCTGGGGGTGGCTGGGACCCCCCGTTGTGGGTTTTCAGGAAATTTTTCCAAAGCAATGCAGGGAAAAGAATGAAATGGGACCCCGAGATTTTTCAGTTTTTTAGGGGCGGGGTTTTTAGGGGTTCCCCGTTTCTGTTTAGTTGCAAAAAAATTATAAGTCAGTGTTTTTTATTTCATTGTTTAATTTTTTTGGGCCCATTGCTGGTTCCCCCCCTGTCAGGGAAATTGGTGTAAAACTGTTGGGAAAAAAAAAACCCCCTTAATTCCCCATCCCCAAAATTTTAAAAAGCTTGCTTTTCAGTGTTGTTTTTCAAAAAAAACAAATTCATTTTTAACCCCACCCATTTTGTCCAAACAAACGAGGCTGGGGTCATTTCATGGGCTTTGGGTGGACAGGGTTGGTGTCAAACCCGTCCTTCCAACAATGTTTTGGGGTTTTTTAAAGCCAACCCAAAGTCCCTCATTTCCATCTTCAATGCAATGGGTTTTTAAAAAAGGGTTTTTTTAAAAGGTTTTTATTAAACGGTTCCCCTTTTAGTTTAACCCTTTGTTTTTTTTTTTAAAAAAAGTTCCCGCAAAAAAATTTTTCATTGGGAAAAAATTTTTTTAAAAATTCCTTGAAAACCCCTTTTATTAATAAAAAATTTTTAAAAAAAAATTTTTATTTTTAAAAAGGGCGGGTTTGAAAAAAAAAAAAAATTTTTTTAATCAAACAAAAATTTTTTGGCCCCCTGGGAACTCAAAAAAATATTTTTATTGCCATTTAAAAAAATTAGAAAACCCTTTAAAAATAAATTTTCCCAAAATTCAAATTAAAAAAAAATTTTAAAATTTCCAACCCAAAAAAGGAATTTTTACCCTAGTTTCTTCCCTTTTTTTTTTTCCCCTTCTTGTTATTTTAGAATTAATTCCTAAACAAATTGTTCCCATTGCCTGGGTTACAAAATTAAAAATTTTCCAATAAAAAAAAACTTTTTAAAAACCATTTTCCAAAATCTTTTTTAAAAAAACTTTTTTAATTTTAAAATAAAAAACAAAATTTTTTGGTTTTTTTTTTTTGGGACATTTTAAACCCTTTTTAATAAAATTCCCTGAAAAAATTTTTTTTAAACCCTTTTTTTTTTTTAAAAAAAAAATTTTTTTTAGGGAAAAAACCTTTTTATAAAAGAAAAATTATAAATTAAAAAGGGAAATTTAAAACCCCAAAACCGGAAAAAAAAAAATTTTTTTTCTTTTCCCCCGGCATTTTAAAAGGGGGAAAATAAAACCTTTTTAATTAAAATTTCCCCTGGATTAAAAAAACCCCCCAAAAAATTAAAAACAAACCCCTTTTTTTGGGGGTTTTCCCCAAAAAAATTTTACCAAAAAAATTTTTTTTAGGTTTTTAAAAGAAAAATTATTTTTTTCCCTTCCAAAAAAAAAAAACCCCTAAACTCCCTTTAAGTAAATTTTAAATTTCCCCCTAAAATTAAAAAATAAAAAACTTCCAAAAACGACCCTTTTGATTTGGGAAACTTTGGGGTTTTTCCCCCGGGCTTTTTTGAATAAATTTTTTGGGGGATTAAACCATTAAAAATTTTTTGTTTAAAATTTTTCCCACAGGGCTTTTTTTAATTTTTAAAAATTGCCCTTCCTGGTTTAAAAAAAAAAATAGGTTTTTTTTTACCTTATTAAAAATTTTTTTTTAAAAAAAAAAAAAAAATTTAAATTTGGGAAAAGGGGGCCCCCCAACCGTTTTTTTTTTTTTTTTTTTAAAAAACCCCCAAAAAAATTTTTAAAAAAAAATTTCCCCCCCCCCCCCCCCTTTTTTTAAAAAAAGGAAACCCTTTAAAAAAAAACCTTTTTTTCCCCCCTTAATTTTCCCCCATTTTGAAAAAACATTACTGGCCCCGTTTTTTTTGGTTTTGGGGGCCAATGTTTTTTGGGGCTAACCTGTTATTATCCCAAACATTCCCCCTGGTAACATATTTTTTCAGGTGGGTTTTAAACAATCATTCAAAAACCACTTGGTAAAAATTTTTGAAGGCAACAAACAATTTTTTTTGTGAAAGATTTTTTTCCGAGGGCCCCAAAACCTTTATTTTTAAAAAAAATCCCCTAGGGCCTTTTTTTATTTAGAATGTAAATTAAAGACTCACAATTTGGATTTTGAGGGATGGAAAACCTTAAAAAAATAATGAAATTGGGAAAAGGGTGAAAAAACCATTATCCACTTTGGCCCTTGGTTTGGGGGTTTGGTTTTAAAACCAGTCCTTGTTTGATTTTAAAAAGCAATACCCAACTGGAAAACCCCAAACCCATTTCCTCATTTTTTTATTTTTTAACCTTCCCCTCCTTTTGTCCCCCGGTTTTTCTTCCCAATGGGGAGAAAGGCCCCCCTTTCTTTGCAGGGTTTTCCCCTATTTTTCCCTCCCCGCTCTGGTTTGAACCCAAGGCCCACCTTTATTCCCACTTCCATATTCCAAACACTGGGCTTTGAAAAAAAAGACTTGACCGTGGGAGAAATCCCTTTTTTCAACAAAAAGCAGCAAAAAAGAGGGGCCCTAAACGGCCAACCTAAAATGGGATAAAAAAGCCAAATTTGATTAAAAGGGTTGTTTAAAAAGGGTTCCCATAAACCCCAAAAAACCCTTTTTGCATTTTTTGGTTAAAAAAAAAAATAAATGGTTTTTGTTTGGCCACTGGGGGTGGGAATTAAAGAACCCAGGTTAATTTATTTGGCTTTTTTTGGCTTTGGGGGCGTTTTTTTAAAAGGAAACCCAACCCCCTCTAGTTTTCCCATTCCAAACCAGAGTTGGACCAGTTGGCATTTGTTCCCATCAAGACCCCCCTTTTTAAAACCCTTTTTTGTCCTTTTGAAATGGAAAAAAGGCACTGTTTTTTAAAGCATAAAAAATTCCCAAAAGGCCTTTGAAAAAATTCCTTTTGGGGAAATCTTTTTTTAAGCTTTCCCCCTTAAAAGAAACTTTTTTGGGTTTTTGTCCCAAAGGCCAATTTTCCCTCCCCCGGGTTTAATTTCTTAAAAAATTGGAAAAAAAACTAAAAAAAAAAAACCCGGGTTTAAAATTTTTAAAAAAGTTAAAAAAAAAAAATTTTAATGAAGGGGAATTTCCCCAGCAAAAAAGAAAAGAAATGGGGTTTTTTTGGCCCAAAAACTTTTTTAAATTAAGAAAAAGGGGAGCCCTTTTTCCCCCTTTTGAAGCCAAAATTTTTGGTTAAATTAAAAAAAAACCTGTTAAAAGCATGGCCCGCCTAAAAAGGGAAAAAACCCCAAAATTTGGAAAAACCCCCCCCATTTTCCAAGAATTTTTGGTATTGGGCCCTATTTTTATTACAAGGGAAAACATTTTTTTTTTCCCCCCAAACCCTTTGGGAAAATTTTTTAAATGTTTAAATTAAAAAAAAAACCCTTCCCTAAAAAAATTTTTTGGCCCCAAAGGGCCAATTGGTGATGGCCCCTTTTTTTTAAAAAATTTGAAAAAGGCCAAATAAAGGAACCCCCTGGCCAAAAATTGATAACCTTTTAATTATTCTTTTTCCCAACTTTTTAAAAAAAATTTAAAAAAAAATTTTCCCCCTTTTAAATGCCTTAAGTTTTAAATGGGAAAAAATACAATTTTTTAAAATTGGGTAATTTTAAAAAACCCCCCCAAAATTTTCCCGGGCCTTCCCATTGCTCGGTTAAAAGTTTTGGATTTACCGGGGAAAACAAAAAAAAAAAACCCAATTTCTCCGGGCCAAAACCCCCTTAAAATTTCAATGGTTTATTTTTTGGAATTTAAAAAAAAAATTTTTTATTTTTAAAAGGAACTTCCCAAAAAATTGTGGAAAAAATTAAAAAAAAATTCCTTTAAAAAAAAAAGGAAAATAAAAACTTTTAACAAAATTTTTTTTCCTTTAAAAAAATTTTTAAAAAAAACCCCCAAAAAAAAAAATTTTTTTAAAAAAAAAAATTTTTGGGGTTTTTTTTTTTTAAAAAAAAAAAAGGGGGAATTTTTCCCCCCAAAAAAAAATTTTTTTTTTAAAAAAATTGGAACCCCTTTTTAAAAATTTCCCATTTTCCTTAAAAAACCTTCCCCCTTTAATTCCTTTCCTCCTTTTTTTGTCCCGTTTTTTGGCGCTATTTTTTCCCCCCCCCCTAATTCCCCCTTTACCAAAAAAAAAATTTTTGGTTTTTAAATTTAAAAACCCAAAAATTTGGGATTGGGGAAGAAAAGTTTTAAAAAAACTATTTATTTCCCCAAAAAATTTTTCAAAATTCCTTTTGGCCCCCTGTTTAGAACCCATTTTTCCCCTTTCCCCAAAAATTTAAACTAAAAGGAAATTTTCTTCCCCCTTCCCAAAAACCAATGAAATGAAGAAAAAAAGATGATGGGTTTTAAAAGGCCCCGTTTTTAAAAAAAAAAAAAAAAACCAAATGAGAAAAAACCTTTTTTCCCAAAAGAAAAACCCTTTCCCCGGGCCTTTTGCCCCCCCCAAACTTTTTGTTTTTCCCCCCAGTTTTTTTGTTTTTTTCCGAGGGGGTTGGGGCCCCCCGTCGGTCATTTTTTAACCCGGGGGCCCCCGCTTCCTTTTTTTTGTTTAAGGGAAAGGGGGGTTTTTTAATTTTCCCCGGGGCCAAAAGGGGGGGGAAAACCCCCTTTTGGCCACCCCCCCCAAAAATTTTTTTTGGGGGTTTTTAAAAAGGGTTTTGGTTTTTAAGTTCCCCAAAAAGGGGTTTTTAACCAAAGGGGCCGGTCCCCGTGGAAACCAACCCCCAAATCCTTTAAAAAACCCTGTGAAGGGGGGGGGAATTCCCCTGTTTTTTTTTTTAAAAGGGGGGGGTTTTGGGGGAAACCCCCCCCCCCCCAGTTTTAATTTTTGGTTTTAAAAAAAAAACCTTTTTTTCCCAAAGGAAAAGGGGCCCCATTTTAAAAAAAAAAAAATAATTTTTTAAAAAAAAACCCCCCGAAATGAGTGGAAAAAAAAACCCCTAACCAAAAAAAAGTGGGGGGGAAAATTTTTAAAAAAAAAAAAATTTTTAAAACAAAAATTTTTTTCAGCCCCAAAAATTTTCCCAAAAAAGGGGGGAAAAAAAAAATTTTCCCACCCCCCCCCCAAAAAAGGAAATACTGAAAAAAAAAAGGGTTACCCCAAAAAAAAAAAGTTTTACCGGTTTGGGGGGTTGCTTTTTTAAAAATAAAAAAGGGTTTTTTTGGGGGGCAGGGCCCTTTTTTTAAAAGGTTTAGTTCCCAAAAAAAGGGAAAAAAAAATTTTTTCAAAACCCAAAAAAAAAATAGGTTTTTTAAAAGGGCCCCCCCCCTCAAAAAAAAGCTACCCGAAATTTTGGGAATGGCCCAAAAAACAAAAAAGGATTTTATGGAAAAGGGGGGGAACCAGGGCCCCTTTTTTTGGGAAAAACGGGGCGTTTTTTTTTGCGTACCCCCCCAAAAAAAACAGATTGGATTCAAAAAAACAGGGGGGCTATTTACAAAATCCCAAAAAAAAAATTTATTGGATATTTTAAAGTCCCCCCCCCCCTCCATAAAGCTTGGGGGGGGTACCTTCGAAAATTATCGAAATATCGCATTTTTTTAGTTTTCTAAAACGATAAAAGAATTATCGGGTTTTAGGCTTTTTTTTTTTTTTTTTTTTTTCGTGATTTAAAACCAGTAAAAATTTTTGGGGATTTTATCGATTTAAAAAATTATCGCGATGGCAATTTCCTAAAACCCAAGACGATCTTGCAGCAAAAAAATTTTTCCCCCAATCGGGGGACCCCAATTTTTGCTGCAAAACAAAAGAGCTGGCAAGTTTTCCCCCAGACTGCAAAAAAACCCCAAAAGATTTCCCCAACCAGATTTTCCCTTTTTGAACGGGGGGTTTTTCCCCTTCGAAAAAAAAAACCCAACATCCCAAAAAAAAAGGCCCCTTAAAGGCGATCGGGGGCGGGTTTCTACCCCGGGGGGGGGGGGTGGTTTTTTTTCCCCGTGGTGTTTAAAAACAGGTTGGGGGGTGTTTGCATACGTTGCGAGTAAACGGGGAAAACTAATTTAAAAATTATGCACCAAAAATAAAAAGAAAACTCTTGTTCCCTTTCCGCAGTAAATTTAAAAAAAACCCAAAAAATGTGTGTAAAGTAAAGGGGGCCCGGTTTTTTTTACCCCCCATAGGGTTTAGAAAAAAAAAACCCCCAAAAAGAAATTTTTTTGGAAAAAAAAAAAAAAAACTTTTCCCCCAAATTTTTAAAAAAAAAAAAAAAAAAAATTTTTTTTTTATTGGGGAAAAAAAAAAATTTTTTTAAAAAAAAAAAAAAGGGGAAAAAAAATTTTAAAAAAAAGGGGGGAAAAAAAAAAATTTTGGGGAAAAAAAATTCCCAAAAAAATTGGGGGAAAAGTTTTTTTAATTTTTTAAAAAAACCCCCTTTTTTTTCTTTTTAAAATTTTTTTTTGTTTTTTTTAAAAAAAAAAAATGGTTTTTTCCCCCCCGTTTTTTTTTTTTAAAACCCCCCCCAAAAAAACAAAAAAAATTTTTTTTGGGGGGGAAAAAAAAAAAAAAGGGGGGGTTTTTTTTTAAATAAAAAAAAAAAAAAAAAAAAAATTTAAAAAAAATTTTTAACAAAAAAATAAAAAAAATAAAAAAAATTTTCCCCAAAAAATTTAAAAAAATTTTTTTTTTAAAAAAAAATTTTTTGGGAAAAAAAAAAATTTAATTAATTTTTAAAAAAAATTTTTTTTTAAAAAAAAAGAAAACAATTTTTAAAAAACCCAAAAAAAAAAAATTTTTTTTTTTTTTTTTAAAAACCTTTTTTAAATTTTAAAAAAAAAAATTTTTTCCAAAAAATTTTAAAAAAAAAATTTTTTTAAAAAAAATTTTTTTTAAAAAAAATTTTTTTTAAAATAAAAAAAAAAAAAAATCCCCCGATACCCGGGAGGGGGAATCCATTAAAATACTAAACAAGTTTAATTGCAAATAAAGGGTTTTTGGGGAAAAAAAAAGGTAACCTTAAATTTTTAAACCCCAAAACCCGGGGTTTTCATAGGGGGCCATTATGAAGTTTTATGGGGCATCAAATTTTTTATCAATTTCTAAAAAAACCAAATGTTTTACTGAATCAGAAAAAAACCAATGCTTTGTTTTTTTAAAACTTTTTTTTCCAAAAAACCTTTTTTAAATTTTTATCGGGGCAAGGGCAAAACTTTTTTTTTCCTTTTTTCAAAAAAAAAAATATTTTAGTTTTTTTTTTAAAACCAAAAAAAATATAAAAAATTAAAATTTTTTTAAAAAAAAAGGGGAAAAAAAAGGGGTTTTTTTTCAAAAGGTTTTTTTAAAAAAGGGGGAAGGGGGAAAAAAAAGGGCATTAAGGGGTGAAAAAGGGGAAATAAAATTTTAAAAAGGGGCCCCCCTTTAAAAATTTTTTAAAAAATTTTTAAAAAAATTGGGAATTTTTAAAAAATGTTTTTTAAATTTTGGGAAAAAGGGAAAAAAAAAAAAACAATTTTTTAAAAATTTTTTTTGATTTAAAAATTATATTAATTCCCCTGTTGGTGGTCAGTTTCAATCCAGAGATTAGTAATTTTTTAAAAAATTAAAAAATTTTTAGTTAAAAAAATTCACTTGTTTTTTAAAAACTTCCCAAATTTTTTTTTCTGCCCCCCTTTCCCCAATTTTGGGGACTGGGGGTGTTTCAAAAGGGGGGCCCCCCCTTTTTTTTTGGGGAAAAAAAAACCCTAGGCAAAAGGGAGGGGAAAAAATTTTTCTTGATCATGGAATTTAGAAGTGGGGGTTTGGACACCAAAAACCCCCCCCTTGTAAAAAAACTTTTTTTAAAAATTTTTAAAAAAAAAAAAAATTGGCAAAAATTTTTAAACTTTTTTTTTTTTTCCAAACCCCCGGGAAATTTTGGGGGAAAAAAAAAAAATTTTTTTTTTGGCCCAAAAACAAAAAGTCAATTTTGAAAAATTTTTTTTTTTTTAAAATAAAAAAAAAAAAAATCCCCCCCCTTTCCAAAACCAAAATTTTTTGGGGGTTTTTTTTTCCCCTGAAAAAGGGGTTCCCCCCCCCCTGAAAACCCTTTACTGGGTTTTTTTTTTTAAAATAAGGGGGACCTTAAAATCCCCCCCCTGATTTTTTTTTTTTCCTTTGGGGGGGTGCTTTCCCCCCTAACCCTTTCCCTTTTCTTTGGGCCACCCCCAAAAAAAAAGGGGGGGTGGGAAAAAAAAAAAAAAACCTTTTGGGCCCCTTTTTTTTTATTTTTTAAATCTTAAAAAGGGTTTTTTTTTTTTCAAAAACAAAAAACAGTTTGGTATTGGTGGAAAAATAGAGGAAAAAATGGTTTTTTGGCCCATAAAAGAATATGTCTACTTTTTTTGGGTTTCTCCAACCCCCCCACCCCACTGGACTAACAACTCCTATCCTTGGCCTTTTGTTCCAAATGGCCAGTAGTAAGGGTTTTGTCCTCAAAACTAAAACAGTGTCAATGGAGTGGGGGGGAAAACCATCCAAACTGGGGGGGGAGCTGTGGTTTTTAGTTTATAAAAAAAAAAAAAAAAAAAAAAACTGGGGAACCCTCCTTTTCTCATTCCCCCAAACAATGAAATTGTATTTTTCCCTTTTTCATGGGGACTGGCTTAACCCACTGCGGAGGGCGTTTTAACTGCTTGTCTTTTGCCCCCACTTTAACTAATGAAGGGGGGCACTGTGTAGAAACTCCCAAATCCTTTGTTTGCCATTTTCTTAAAATTGTTACAAATCTTTGACAGGGAGTTTTGCCTTCCCATCTAAACAAACCACTAAAAACCGATTCTGGAAAACGCCAAGCAGGCAAAAACAAGGGCCCAGAGGCCCTGGGAAAAAAAAACAAAAAATTGGAAAAACCAAAATGGATAGGGTACTCCAAAATAACAAATGATCAATTAAAATTTGCCAAATTACTTACAAACCTATGTTAACCTTTGCTTTTTTGCAAAAAAAATTACCAAAAAAAAAAAAAGGACATTCTTATTAAAATTTGCATTTGTTCCTTATGTTGTTAAAATAAATCCATTTTTTTTCCCACTTTGTAAATTAATTTCCCCACCACAAGGGGCATACCTACCATGGGGTAAAACCTAGTGGGGACATTTTTTACAGGTAAAATCAAACAAAAACACCCTGGGTTTTGATATTAGGGCAAGGTGGGGGGCTTACTATTATAAGGGAAGGGAAAAAAAAACCTTGGTAATTGGGGGAAAATTCATTCTTTTTTTAAAAACAATTTATCATTTCAGAAATTTTTTTAAACCTAAATCACAATTATTTGTTTTGTTTTTATTTCATTTTTAGTATTATTTTAAACTTCTTTTTTGTTTTTGTGGTGTTTGATCAGAGGGGAATGTAAAAAAATCCTGAAAAATGAACAGGCAGGAATTAAGGAGTTGGGGATTTCCCAGTGATTCATTTGCATGGGATTAAAATGGCAAAAGGGCTCTAGCCTACAAAGGTTAAACAGTGGGAAATAGGAAAAATTAATCCCAATCCATTTTTACATGGAACCTCAAGGATTATTTTGGAACCTACATGGGTAAACCTTTTTATTGATTTCCCACAAAAAAAATTATGGTTTTGATTTGTGGAACCCCATTCCATTTTTAATGATTGACTTCAGTTGAATAAAAAACTTTTTAAAAAAAAACTACCTTTTGAAAAAAAAACGTTTTACTTATTTTTTTTCCATTGGATTACCCTTTGACTGTCACCCTGATAACCAATCATGGGAGTTACTTTTTTTTATACAACTGGTTTGGGATAAAATTTTGAGATTTTTACCAAAACAAAAAACAATTAAACAACCTCATAAATTTAAAAAATGAACTTTGTAAGGGAAATAAACTTACATTTTGGTGGGGCCACCTTTGGGGAATAGTTCTGTCTTGGTTTGGGATCCCTTTAGGTGTTTTTTTTCATAGATTTTTAACCACTCTTTCTATTAAAATGAGGGGGTTCTTGCCCACTTTGCCCCAATTCTCATCCCCAGGTAAAGAGGCAATTTCCCAATATTCCCAAAAAAGCCCCATTGGGGAGTCCTTCATCAAAATATAACTTCCAAAAAAAAAATATAAACCCAAGGGCTCCCACCCTTGGGTGGCCTTTTTTATGATTCCACATTACCCAGTGGTGATATCACCAAAAAAAAAAACCCCTGGGTCGGGAACTTCCAGAATGGGAAAGGGGGGAGGGGGGGAAATCTAGCTTGGGTTTAGATTTAGAATTTCTCTGAGTAAAAAAAGTTTCAGGTTTCCTTACTGATTGTAGGGAATAGAGTTGCAAGGGGAAGTCAGGAGGGACTGATTGAAAATTGTTTGCTTGACATCTTTGGGGCAGTCTTGCAGTGGATTGCTGTTAATTTTTGCTGTGGAAAGGGGTTTACACTCACTGTTTTTGTCGGGGAATTCCCTCCCAATTTTTTCTTATTATGATCCTTTTGTTGGAAATTGGGTTTTTTTATTTTCAATCCATTTTTGATGCGGGATCTCTTGAAAGCTGTTTTTTTAAACCTCAAGGCCCCCCTGATTTATATCAAGCCTCTGTTCTTCAACCTTCTGCCCCATGGTTCTCTCAACTGCCCAATGTCTTAGGTTGTCCTTTCAATTGTTGAGAACAGTTTTTTGCTTGGAAGAAATTTGGGTAGGGGTTTCTTCAGGGATTTCTTTTCCAAGGGGGAGTAAATTGTAGTTTGAAGGCCAATTGGGGGGAACTGTTTAATATGGTGGATGAAAGGGCTTGGGTTTGCAGTCCAATAATACTTTCATTGTTTGTGTGGTTTTTACAGTGGAAAATCTATTGGGGGACAGTTTGCAAATCTCTACCAAAAAAATTACATACCAATTCACATTGTTTGTTTTACAATAGAACCTCATCCACTTCACCTTCATGGAAGGTCTTGGCATTCTGGGATGATGGGGAAACGGTTTTTTTGTTTCGTTTTTTTCAATTTGCCAAATTTTTTTTCTATCCACTTACTTGTCTTCCTCAAAAGTAGGCTTTACTTTGTGGCCCTTGGGATTTTAGTAAAGGGGGAATAAAAATTTTTCTGGTTTTTTGCATTCATTGCAGTTTGCCACCAAGATGGAAATTCCATTTTTGGGGGCAGTTTCAAAACAGAAAAAAAAAAATTGTGTTGCCTCCCCCCAATTTTTTTTCTTTCCTGGCATAAATTTTAACAAAAAAATTTTCACTTTTGTGTTTTTTCAGATGGAGCTGGGAACCTGGGGTCCAGTTGAAAGTTGGCAAGGGGACAGTTAAAAAAATGGAAAAGTTAGGTCTTGAAGATCTTTGAAAACCCACCTGGTCTTCAGGGGGGGGAATTTTGTGTTTTTTCTCTTTCGGGGGACAACCAAAAAAAGGGGACAACAACAAAAGGGCTTATTAGGGCAATTTCTTTGTAGTTGGTTTAGTTGTTGGTATTTTCAAAGTTAAAAAAAAACAGTGTTCCATATACAGGGGGGAAAAAAAAAAAAAGCTATTGTATTGGGGGGGGGGGGACATGTCCAAGTAGTTTGGGTGGTTTATTCTGTTGGTTTTAACCTCATCTTGGCAAATTTTACCTTGGGCACTCCAGGGGGGGGAAAAATCTTTTCTGAATTTTTTTTCTTCTAGAATGGGCTGAAAAACCTGTTAACTGGTTTCAAAGAAAAAGATGCAATTTTTTTTATTCTGGAAATAAAAAAATCAAAAAGGAGGCCAAATATTTTTTTTTAATATTTATTAAAAAAAAAAGAGGTTAAAAAAAAAAGCGGCAATTTTTCAGTTTTGGGCAGGGAAAAAACCACTTTTTCAGTAATTTCATCAAGGTTTTTTTGCTAATGTTTTTACATCAAAAATTGGAAACCCCGCCCACTTGTAACATTATTTGTGGAAATTTGTCAATTTGGAAAAAAAAAACATATTTGTTAGCGAAAAAAAAAATTAATAGGGACGCCCCTCTTTCTTAGATCATTTATCCCATAGATTAGTTACTTTTGAAGTGGTTTTACCGGACCGTTCTTTCCCCCACTGTTTGAAGGGAACGGGCCGGGCGGTTAAGAACGACCCCACCTTGTTCCGGGGCCCGCCACGAGGGTATATAAGACACGAGGTCAGGGGGGACCGGCGACTGGGGTCTTGCCTATTTGGTCTTTTTGGGCCCGTTTTGTTGGGGGGGGGGCTTTGGCCGACTGGTTTTGTTTTTGCCTGCGTTGTTGGGGACGTTTTTTTTTTTTTATTTCAAACCCGGCCCCGTTTTCTGTCCCTTCACATTTTTTGTTTGCCAAAAAAAAAAAAACGCCGTAGGAGTTCCCGTTTTTAAGTGGGTTTACTTTTCATTTTACTTCCCCGCCAAAAAATTAAGGGGTTCCCCAAAAGCCTTGCTTGGAGGGTTTATTTCTTGGCCAAGTTTTTAAATTATCCCACCAAAGTAGTAAATTATTGACCCAATGGGGAAAAAAAAACACAAACAATCAAAAAACCCCTTTTTATTATTAAAAAACGTTTGTAATCACCTTGGGAACTAGGGGGAGTAATTTTATTTTTTACCTTATAATAGGCGTCATTCCCTTTACTTAAAAGGTTTTCCTTTTTTCTGGTTAGGAATAAAGGGGGAAGTGGAAAAGTTACCAAATTCTTGTGCTTGTAATTTATATTTTAATCGAGTCAAAAAAAAAACCCCGTCAATTTCGGTTTCCCCGCTGGTTGTAAATTGGACAGGTGTAATTAAAGGGTGTGTAGGGAATTAGGGTGGGGTAAGCTTTAGAGGCGGACCTGGTGGTTTAGGGACTGGGCCCCCAAAAAACGGGAACCTGCCCTCCGAGTTTGTATTTTTCCCAAAAAAAACTTTGCCGCTCGGTTGAGGGTCGGGGGGACTTGGAAAAGGGGCCCCCCCCAAACAAAAAGGGCCGGGGGTTGGTGCCGTCCCCGGAGGGAGGGGTGGGAGGGGGGGGGGGGGGGGGGGGGGGGGGGGGGACCGCCAACACATTTTATGTTAATTCTCTCTCTTTTTCTTCCTCCTTTTTCCCGGGGGTGTTGTTTGTTGGAGGAAAGGAGGATAATATAATTGGTGTGCGGTTTCTCCACCTTCCTCGACGGGGGGCCCCACACCGGCTTGGCCCCTCAGGGTTACGGGTGACTCAAACGAAGGGCGGGCAGTTGGGAATACCAAACCTCGGGTGGGGGGGGGCAGGTCGTTTTGGGGCAGGTCCTTACCCACCCAGGCGCTCTAAGGCTTCCCACCCCTTAATTTCTTACCCCAAACAACCTAATTACCCAACCCTTTTCATTACCACCCATGGGGCGGGGGGGGTATGGAAACCCCGATGACGGGGGGTTGACTCGAATTAAAATTATTAAATACAAAAAAAGCACAAAGGAGTTGTTTACTTTCACTTTTCCTTGATTTTCCATTTACCAGGAAAGGAAGAACTTTAAAGTAAAAAAAGGAATGGACGGGCCTATATAGGGTATTTAAATTAACTCCTTTAGTCAGGGTGAAATTACCACGTTTAAATAAAAAGGGTTGGGATTGGTTTTCATTTTGGTTAAAAAATAAAATTTTACTTTACTTGTGGGGGGGGGAATTAAAAAAACTGGGGGGCAAGAAATTTAGGACCCCTTTCAGCAAGGGGGGGCTTGGGACCCTTAAATTGGGGCGGAGGGTAATGAAGTAACACTTACGGGGGAAAAACCTCTTACGGGGCGGGTTGGGGGCAAAACATGTTGGGAGGGGGGGGGGGAACAGGGAACGGGGCGGGTTTACGGTTCCAAAACACAGCCAAGCAACCAAAAAATACCAGCGGCCCAGGCTCCTCCCACCACGGTGCAAAGACCCAAAAATTAAGCAAAAGGGACCCCAGTCGCCGTCCCTGGGAACTCGTGGTTTATTAATAAACCCTTCGTGGGCGGCCCGGGGAACAGGTGGTCGTTTTTCTTAAAAACGGGCCCGCGTTCCTTTTTTTTAATATTAAATTTTTTGCTTTTTTTTGGGGGATTTTTTTATTTTTTCCCAGATAAAAAAAAAAATGGCCATCTTTCAAAAAAAAAAAAAAACCCAAGTTTACAGGTTTCCCAAGCTCTAGGGGGGGGAAAAAAATCGGAAAGGGGATTTTTTCTGGAGTTTGCCAAATTTTGCCAGGAGGGGGAAAAACCAAGAAAAAAAACCCCAAACTATTTGGGGGATGGTTAAAATCTAGCTTCTGGGGGAAAAACCCCAACTGTTTTACTTGAATAACCACCCAACAAAACTCCCAAAAAGATGCTAAAAAATGTTGTTGTTTTTTGGGGGTGGGAAAAAAAAAGGGGGGGGGACCAAAACAAAAAAATTCCTGGAGGCCCAGGTTGGTTTCAAGATTAAAGGGGGGGGGGGAAAAATTTCATTTTAATGGTCTTTGCACTTCAAAAAACGGGGACCAGGTCAAGTCTCTGAAAAAAAAAAAAAAAAAAATTTTAAATTTGAAAAAATTTTTACCCGAGGAAGGGGAAAAGGGGAGGCCAAAAAAAAAAAAACCCCCCATTTTCTGTTTTTTGACTTTTTTTTTTCCCCTTTTTCATCTGGGGCAAAAATAAAAAAGGAAAAAAAAATGCACCAGAAATTTCCCTTTTTTCTATCAAGCCCCACCAAAAAGAGATTTTTTTGAAGGGGACCAGTTTAGTGATAGAAAAAAAAATTCAATGGGGAAAAAAAAAAAAAAAAAAAAAACAAAAAAAAAAAAAAAAAACGGTCCCTCAGGGAAAAATTTGCCAGGGGGGACTCATTTGGAAGGTGGAAAAGTGGGTGGAGGTTTTTTTATTGTAAAACCAACTGTTTATTTTGTGATTTTGTAAAAGGGGATTGCACTGTTTCAATTAGAAAATCAATGAAAAAAAAAAAAAAATAAAAAAACATTGGAAATATTATTGGACTTGCAAAAAAAAAAAAAAACCCCCCCCCCCCCCCCCCCCCCCCCCCCAATTCCCACATATAAACCCCAAGTTTTCTTTGGGTTCAAAAACTCCAAAAAATTAAAATTTTCCCCTTGAAAGGGAAATTCCTGAAAAAAAAAAACCCCCGGGCCCATCTCAAGGGGGGGAAAACCTGGTCTCAAAATAAAAAAACAAAAAAACCTTGGGGGGGGACATTACAGTTGGAGGGAAAAAACCATGGGGGGAGAGGGTGAAAGAAAAAAACAGAGGGGTGATTTTGGAATTTCCCCCGGGTGAGGGTAAAAAACAGCTCAAGGGGGGAGTTGGCATCCATGGGATGAAAAAAAAAAAAAAAACCCCTCCACAAAGATCATAAAAAAGAAAAAATTGGGAGGAATTTTTGGAAAATAAAAAACAGGTGAGGGTTAAAAAAACTCCCCAAAAAGGCCAAAAAAAAAAAAGGCCAAAATCCCCTTTCCAGGGACTGCCAAAAGATTGTTCAGGCAAAAAATTTTTCAAAGGGTCTTTTTAACTTCCCTTGCACTTTCCTTTTCCTACCAATCGTTTAAGGGGACCTGATTTACTTCAGAAGATCAAAAAATCAAACCCAAGCTTAAAAAAAAATTTCCACCCCTCTTCCCCTTTTTGAAAAGGTTGGGGGGACCCCCGGGGTTTGGGTTTTGATTAAATTCCCCCACCTGGGGTAATGTGAAAATCATTAAAAAAGGCACCCAAGGGTGGGGGGGAAAAGGCTGTGGTTTTGGGGAGTTTGAGAAAGGGGGGACTCCACAATGGGGGGCTTTGGGATAATTGGGATTTGCTCTGGTTACTGGGGGGATGGGGGGGAGATGGCAGTGGCAGGGGGGGAACCTCATTAAATAAGGAGAAAGAGTGGTTTAAATCTATGGGGGGGACCATAAGGGGACACAAGGAATAAAGAAGGGGGGAAAAAACTATTCAAAGTTGCCACAAATTGTTTAAAGTTCCTTTTACAAAAAAAGTTCATTTAATTTTAAGAGGTGTTTTTATTGTTGTTGTTTAAAAATCTCAATTCAAACGCAGTGTAAAAAAAAGTAATTCATGATTGGTTATCAGGGTGAAAAACCAGGGTCCAAAGGGGGTTTTAAAATTTCCCATGAAAAAATAAGTTAAAAAAAAAAAACGTTTTTTTCAAAAAAAAAGGGTAGTTTAAAAAAAGTTTAATTCAACCTGAAGTCAAATCATTAAAAAATGATGTTTTCACAAATCCAAATACCAATAATTTGTGATCAATTAAAAAAAAGGTTTTACCCATGTTAGTTCCAAAAAAAAAATTTAATTTCTGGTCATGGAAAAATGGATTTTGATTTAATTTTCCTACTTTTTTTCCACTTGTACCTTGTAGGGGGCTAGAAGCTGCAATTAAATAAAAATTCCATGGGGGCATGATTTCCCCCACTGGAAAATTTCCACTTTCTTATCTGGCTGTCTATTCAGGGATTTTTAACATTCCTCGGATCAAACACCCACAAAACAAAAAAGGGGGAAGGTTTAATTAAATTTTTTACTAAATGGGAAATATAAAAATAAACCAAACAAAAATTAAATGTGATTTTTGGTAAAAAAAAATCTGAAAATGGATAATTTTTAAAGGAAATTTGGGAATTCAATTTTTTTTTACCAGTTTTTCTCTTATATTAGTAAAAGCCCACTTTGCTAAATAAATCAAAACCCAAGGGGTGTTGGTTGTTTGAAATTTACCTGGTATTGGTCATTTAAGTTTTAACATTGTAGGTGCTGTGTGAATTATTAAAGCAAAAAAGGTGAATTAAATTGGAATTTACAAACAATAAACATAGGGAACAAAATGGCAAAAAATTTTGAATAAAAGGAATGGGTCTTTTGTATTTTTTTGCAAAAAGGCAAGTTTAACAAATTTTAGGTTGTAAGTTAATTTTTTGCAAAAATTTAATTTGGAATTCATTGGTAAATTTGAGGTCCTATCCATTTGTTCATTTGTTTTTTCCAGGGGCCCTTCTGGCTGTTTTGCTGCGTTCCCCAGAATCGGTTAGGTGGTTTGTAGGATGGGAGGGGCAAATAAAAAACTCTGTCAAAAAGATGTACAATTAAAGAATGGGGCAACCCAAAAGGGGGATTGGGGAGTTTCTTACCACAGTGGGCCCTCCATAGTTAAAGGGTTGGGGCAAAAAAGAACAGGCAAAGTTTAAGCCTCCCGCAGTTGGGTAGGGCAAGTTCATGAAGGGATTTTACAAATTCATTGTGGGGGGATGGTTGGAGGGAAAAAAGGGGGGGTCAGGTTATAAAAAAAATACTAAAAACACAGCTCCAGTGATTGGTTTCACTCAATTGACCCTCACTGGTTTTTTAGTTTTGAGGGAACAAAAAATAAAAAAACCTTAACTACTTTGGGCCAAATTGGGACAAAGCAAGGATAGAAGTTTTGTTTAGTCAGTGGTGGGTGGAAGGGAAACAAAAAAAAGTTAGACATTTCCTTTTATGGGCAAAAAAAACCCCAATTCAACTATTCCCCCCCCCCCCCCCACCCCATTAGACCAAAACTTGTAAATAATGAAGGCAAGTTACCATTTTTTTAACTGCAAGGAGGTGTTTGTTGTGGACCAGAGCCGCTATCTACATTGCAGTGTGCAAATGGGGCACCAAAAAAACCCACTTGGGTTTTCATATTCATCCCCCAAGTATGGGGGAACCCACTGAGGGTAGATTTCTCAAGCTGTATTGCTCCCTAGGGGGTCTGTTACGAAAATTTCCACGGTGGGAAATCTCATTGGGGACATTCAGGATTGGGGGCAAGGGAAGGGCCTGGGCAGGTGGGGCCAGATTTACAAAAATCCAGTTTGAAAGAATTTATTTAAAAAAAAACCAAGGTGTTAATTGTTATTCTTGATAAATTTTATGTTAACTGGTCGGAATACTAATTCTTCATGGGGATTGAAAAAAAAAAAACTGGACCACCAACATGGAGTATTAAAAATTACTAAAATTTGGGGAATCAAAAAACCAAAAAAAAAAAAAAACTTAATTTCAAATGGTGCTATTATTTTTTCTACTTCAAAAAGAAGGGTTAAAAATAAAAAAAAAACAAAATTCAGTGAAAATATCTCAATAAAATTTTAAAAAAAGGGGAAAAAACCCATTTGTGGTTTAAAAATTTGTATGGACATTTTAAAACAACAACTTAATTGGTCCATTGTCTTGGGGGACCTTGTAACAATTTGGGGGGACCCTTTTTGTTAAAAAAAAAAAAAAAAAAACAAAAACCCTTACCATGGGGCCCTATGATTTTATAAATTTTCCACCTGCTTAACCCTCCATCCTTCTTTGATTTTAAAATAGGTGTGAAATAGCGTTGGGCAATATTTGGTTTTTTGGGGTTTTGAAACAAATAACCTAAAATATATTTCTTTTATAAAACATTTTAATGGGGTCCTCAAAGGGGGCCATTAGAAAAAATTCTTTTTTTTTTTTGATAGCTGTAAAAAAAAAAAACAATATTTTATGGTTTATTACAGATCTAATATGTTCTTGTCAAGGGATTTTTTAAACAGATGCTTGCAAAGTTCCATGTACAATGAAAGGTTTAACATGGGGGGGACATGAAAAATGGTGAAACCACAATTGTGGGTTCAATTTCTTCAAATTTAAGGAATTTTCAATTCAAAAAAAAAAGGATGTCTGGGTTGTTATTCATTTGGTCATTTCAAAAAAAAAAACCAATATATATTATAATCAACTTTCCAAATCAAAAACAAATTAAAAAATAAATCAATTTTAAGGTTGAAATTGGGATTTCAAAAAAACATTTTAAAATAAAAAGCGCCACATTTTTTAACTTTTTAAATCAAAAACTCAATTGTAAAAAAAACGGGAAACTGTTTAAACAAATTTTTATATTAAGTGGGGGGGGGGGGGGGGGTTTTTTTTTTTTTAAAAAAAATTTTTTTTTTTAAAGGGGGGGGTTTAGGGGGTTTTTTTTTTTTTTTTTTTTTTTTCCTTTTTTTTTAAAATTTAAAAAAATTGTATTTTTAAAACCCAAAAATTTTTAACTCCAAAAATTTTTTTTTAAAAGGCCTGTATTTGGGGTTTCCCTTCCCCCAAAGGGAGGAAAAAAAAAAATTTTATGGTGTTTGGGTTCTTCAAAAAAACCAAAAGGGAAAAAAAAAAAATGCTAAAAAAGGGAGGGAAAAAAGGGGGGGCCCCCCTTTTTTTTGGTTTCCCCCTTTTTGTTAAATTAGTGATAAATTAATTTTTAAGAATTGTAATAAAATTGTTAGTCCATGCTGTTATACGGCTGTGAGGCATAGACTCTTATTCCAATACTAGAAGCGCTGCATTAAAGGGACACACCCGCTTACTGTTTACCTAATTTAGTGATGTTGAATCAACAGACAATAATTTTTCGATGGTTGTTGTAAAAAAAAAATCATCAAAATGTTATGTAATTAACGAAAAATGTGAAGAAAAAAAAAATGCCCCCCCAGTTTGCCCCCCCACTCCAGTTTTTTCCCGGATGGCGGAAATTGAGTTTAACCCCAAACCATTGCACCCAATTTGTTACAATGTTGTTTGCGCTGTAAATAATAAACTCAATTTCATCCATCATAATTAGCTGGCACCATCAAAAAAGCCCAATACACTTTCCATCTCCGGCAACGTTAACAAAATGTGGATTTATTTATCTGTACAAGCTTGGAAACTTGCTATAAATAGACATGCATTGTCTGCCCTAAACCGCAAGCAGCCATTGTACACGCAGCTCGCACAACACGTCACATTCACAAAGTGCAAAATCTTATTTCTGAATTGTAGGCTTATACAGTACATTATAGACTTTTGTTTGCCCCCCCCCTAAATTTAAGTTTGCCCCCCTCTTGCCCCCCCCCCCCCCATTTATTGTTGTTCCTGTTATATTCAAGATTGACCATGTATTCTCTAATGATTTGTAATCAGAAAAAATGACATACTCTGCTAGTTGAGCTGAAATTGTTTTATATACATCATGGTTTAATTGTAAAAGAAGAAATGTTTTACCTTGGTATTAGTTAATGTATTGTATATTTCTTTTTGTAGAATAAAAACAATTGTTGATGAGCGAAGTGACGAGCATGAAAAGGTCATTTCTTTAACCAATAATGACATTACAATCTGAGAATGAGTAAACATGGAGTTCCCCTAACTTTCCTGGTAAGCTGAGTGTTTTTATTCTAAGCACTCTAAATATTCTTGTGTGACTCTTGAGTTTTGCCCTTGTCGATACAATTAATAGGTTTTGAAAAAGTTTAACAAAGCATTGGATTCTGATTCAATTATCACAATTGTTTTTAGAATTGATAAAATATCTGATGATGGTCCATGTACACTGTTGTAAGCATTAAGGTACCATTTCCTACATCTTTATTTGCAATTAAACTTGTTAGTATTAAAGATTCTCCAAATTATCTGGATTTGTTTTTATGTTTAGGAACAGTTGTACTTCATGATCAAGTGATATAATTACAAATACTGTGTAGAGTTTTCTGTTTAACCAATATTGACAGTCAATTTTACTGGATAACCAAGATTGTTTTTCTGTAGTTAGTACACTTAAAACGTAGTTAAAATGAAGTTTTTGGAGTAAGTTTGATCTGTATATAATCAAGATTGACATTACAGTGGATTATTGCTCATGTAGACTTGTTTTGATTAATTGCTACTCTGTCTCTAATGCAAAATTTATTCCCAACTTTTGACATTGTCAATAAATCTGGAGATGATTCCTTCTCTATAATTATTTGTGTCAGGTAAAGATTTATTCCCTGATTTCTCTCCCTCAGTCACACATCTGTGTTTGTGACATACGCAAGAAGGTACGATCAAAAGAGGCATGAAGTCATAAAGCTACTGGTCCCCTCTCATGATCTGCTTTGATCTTGTGCCATGTCTAACTGTATGCAGTTTAGGGTGACCATGTGTCAAAATACCTCCATTTTGACAACTGCATGTTAAGCGCCCTGCAAGCACTAAGCACTCAATTTGTTTTTAACAAGCGAGGACACAGAGCATGCATAACTTTCTACAACAATCAGCATTGTTGTTAAGCTCATTCCTTCTAGGGGTTAGTGATGAGAAGTATTGATATGGCGCTGTCCATGGTAGCGTGGCTGGGAAAATGAATAATGTTGTTTTTAATTTCCACTCTCATTGATCTGTGGTATGGGCTGTGTATACTCAGTGCTTTCAGAGACCTTAAACAAAAAGAAGTTTATGAGATAAAGCCCAACTAACAAGGTGACACTTGACTGATTTGGGCTGTCAACCCAAATCAACTGTCAAAAGGGGCACGTTGTCGTCATCTACTCCTGGGGTTGAAACAGGGTTACCCCCTACAGTCCGTAACGATGTAGGCATGGGTATCATCCACTAGGAGCCTGGCTGGTAGAGCAGAATGCACTGCCTTTCGAACTTTTTATGAAGCAATTATGGTTAAGTGCCTTGCTCAAGGTCACAAGTGTCATGACCGAGATTTGAACCCACACTCTGCTGCTGACAACACCAGAGCTTGGGTCTGGTAAACTAGACCGATCGGCCATGACACGCCATAGGGAGAAAATTGTTCCTCAGACTAAAGATGTTTCTCATGAATGAGATTCTGATCATGGTGTAAGGATCATCATTGGTTTGAATTCTACTGGATTTCATTTACACATCATTTTCCTCTTTCTCATCTTTGTTCTTTACAGAAGGAGAATTCAAGTCTAGTTCAGTGTCTTGAGGATGAGGAGTGTGGGAGTCTAAAGTGAAGCAGATGAAGTCACTGCTGGAGCATGAACTAGACCAAAGAAATCAGGTATGAGATGAGAGGAACCATGTGGTGTGTCTTAGAGTCAAGAAATAGGAGTTTAGACAAATCCACTGTCAAATTACATTCTGCTGCTGAGAGTATTGCTTAATATTCTTTCAGCAAAAATATTTTGGGACAAAGTCCAAGTGCATTCAAGCAAAAATGCTCACTATAAAAAAAATTATGCGCAAGTACAATTGTATTTACTCTCGGGCATTCTCAGTAAAATTGAATTGTTGAGACAATAATGTTTAGCTTTGGTAAAGTCTGGGTGTCCTCTAGTCCCCCAAGCTGGTTGATTCATGTCATATGTGAGGTTTTATGAAACATATGGAATTGGTTTGAATATACATGTGTATACACAATGACAAACTAACCATCCTTTCAGGTAAACATTTCGTGCTGGTTAATGATTTCTACATTTTCATTGGTAAAATTATCAATCTGGTTGAGTAAAGCAATGATGATACAGAAATACATGGTGTATAAAGAATTACTAAACTGTAAAAGTCTGGCATGAATTTGAACAGTTTGGGGATCCTTTGGTTCTCACATGTGTGCTTTAATGTGTGAAGGAAACAAAATCACACTTAGGAACACTACATGGCCCAATTTCATAGAGCTGCTTTAACAGCGTTTTTTGTGCTTACTGTGTGAGTTTCCATTTCACAGCGCTGCTAACCATAAGCGAACAAAAAGGCATGCTTACCTTCCAGTGCCTACTGTATAAAAAGGAATGGCGCAACAATGCAAATCCATGGTGAATGGCTGGTTGCCCAATTTTCTTGCTAACCTGTGAAATACGCTTACGCTTAAGCAAATGTTTCTGCTACAGTAAGCACGACAATTTGCTTACCGTTAAGCAGCGCTATGAAATTGGGCCCAGGGTCCACTTTCATAAAAATTAGTGGGGCACCAGTCGCAACAATTTAACCTTCATGGATTTTTGGCTGATAACCTGTTTCTGCTAAGCAAGATTTTTCTGTGCTTAGCAATTTTTTGCGCTTACAGGTTTTATGAAATTGGACCCAGGTCCCAGTGTTTGAATATTGGCTATCTTATGGAGACTGAAAACAAAAGGTCTCCACAGGGGAATTCTAAAGAGAGGGATGTTCTACAAGGAATTTGTGTACAAAGTCTGTTTGAGGATGTTAAGTGCATTACAAAACACATGGAACCTACACATCCCATCTAAAGGACAAAGCAATTATGGTAAAGCATCTTGCTCATGGACACAAGTGCCTGGAACTGGAATCCGCACTCTGTTGATCAGAAACACTAGAGCTTGAGTCTGGTGCTCTTAAACGCTCAGCCACAACATGCCATAATAATAATACTGGGTTCTTTATCACACCCCTAGGGGCGTATCAAAGCACTCATTTTTTTCCCAACACGATAGGCAGAGCTACCTTTTGAATTATGAGACCCATTTATATAGCACCTTATTATCAATATTGCGTCTTTTCATCTAATTATAGGATGCTCGTCTAGGACCTCTTTGCTGCCATTCTGTTGAAAGAAGACTCTCTCCACTGTCAGTCTTTCGCAAGCCAGTGTTGGAATGGGTAGTGGGATAAGGTGCTTGGGTTCAACAGAGCTGGAGGGAAAGATAGAGGAACTGCAAAGCAAGGACTGTACTCCCCACAGGGTAGAAACAGACAGAGAGAGTGAGTCCATAAACAATAAGAAGTTGTTAGGAATCAGGTTTGTCTAGTTGCATCCATGGACCGAGGTTTGAATCACACCTCAGACCAGTGCCTCATGTGTGGATAATGTTTTCAGTCTCTCCCATATTACATACGTTTAAAGGTTTTCATTTCACATCCGAAATTGTGTAGTTCTTCATATTTAAATTGCTAATATGTTTGAAAGAGACCTAGGCAGATTTTGTTCCATAAAAATCAGAGTTATCTCAAAGGAACTCTTCACAAACAAAATCAGGTCTAATGTGTCCTTGTTAGCATTTAAGACTCTTCTGCTTCAATTTTACAGGAACAAATTTGTATCTGACTTTTCAGCGGATGATGTTTGCACTTGGGTGTCACATTGCCATTGCTCTTGTTGTTGTTTGTAATTGTCAGTCCCGCCTTCAAGCGCCCCCCTTTTTTTTAACAGAGGGATGGTTTTTACAGAGGGATGGGTGGTGTTTAACTGTGGGGTGGGTATTAGGGGACATTCTTTGTGGCAGGACGGCTTTGTAGAGGTGCTGGTCACCTGTTCCTCCTCGCCACTCACTGGCTTGGTATTTTTTTTTAGCTATTTTGCTTCTTTGTATCTTTATGTATCGATTTGTACATTTATATTTTTATACCAGTGTAAAGTCTAATAAAACTAACTAAAACTAAAATGCTGTCTGACCATTCAATACCATTCAAGTGGTTTTGAATGATAGATAAACTATGCCAGCCTGAAATATGATACCATGAGGGAATGCATGTAGACAGTACACAGTTAGTTCTGTGCACAGTTGTGCCACCGTACACAACCTTGGCAGTCGAATGGTTTCAAATGGTTGGTCAACTCACTGGAAAATGTTGCCAAGAGTCACTGACAGTAGGAGGGTTAAGGGTTTTCATTTTGCATCCAAAACTGAGTAGATCTTCCTAGTTACAGTCCTATTATCTTTGAAAGAGACCTAGACAGACGTTGTTCAAAATAATACTGAGTTGCCTTAGAAGAACACTTCACAAACAAAATGAGTATCCTTGGCCTGTGCCTGTAACATGGAGCTGGAGACATAGAGAGTCTGTTAACATCAGAGAATAGTTCAAGTACCAATTCTAAAACTTTTATTGTAACTGGAAAAAGCATCATAAGACACCACAAATGACTGTTGCTTATTTTAGTCGTCGCAGTCTAAATAAGCCTGATGTGACCTAGTAAAAGCTCTCTGCATAAACAGCACTTTGTCTTTGTAATAAATAGTTTCTAAAATTTAAAAAGGAAAAGAAAAGGAGACCAGACCCAGCTCTGTAACATCTGAGTCAATTCAGGGTCTATTCCCTGGAATTAAATCCCAATGAAATTCAGTTGAATTTGTAATCCCACTGCCATCCCATCTTTATTACCCACTTGGTGCAATTTCCTTTAGATCAATGTACACTCAGTAAACTTACTGCAGGGTTGGCTCAAATTTCCCTTTCCTTACCATTGGGGACTTTAGTCGACCAAGCTTACACCCCAAAAAAGCATTCAAGCCCAAGCACAAAGGTCCATGTTCACCCTCCGTACCCAAGCTGACCATCATCTAAAAGAGAAACATTGGATCTTTCCAATGATGGTAAAATAAAATAAGTTCGCTATTATGCGATCTCTTCAATTTGGAGTTGAAAGATCTGAAATGCCACACACCTACAGAACGCAATATTGTGTGTACAGAAAAGTGTTATAAATTACAGATCACACTGTGGAAAGAAAGACAAAGAACATTGACATTTAATGGCTGATCTCAATAATTTTTAATTATATGAAAAGGAATTCAATAAGTAAGAACCTTTGTATAACTTATTTTGCTGTAAAACAATTTATTCATGGAGATAATAGAGTTTGTAAAAATGGCCTTTGAACGAAAGCTTTCTGTTATGTAGGAATTTGTGCTTCACTGCTTTACGCTTGAGTGGTCAAATAATGTGGTCACCAGCGGCTGTTTTTGTCCAAACAATTTGGTAACAAAAGTGTTAAAGCGACTTCCAAGCAGGGAGTTTTCCTGGGTTAGTAATTCAATTGTGAAGAGTTAAACCACAATTTTATGTAATTTCCCAGTAAAACAATGAAGTTTGAGACTAAATATAGTTTGAATTGTTTCCTCAATAGGCATGACAGATGAAGAAGATGGAAGACGATCTAGCTAAGATAAGAGACTGACATGACACTCTGATGCAAGAAATAACATGAACAGATGAGAAACAGGTAAGAGATCAATTCTTCTAGGGCTGGTAAATCTCTGGTTTTTGAAGAATTAATCCTGATTTACTGAGTGGTCTGATGCACTGGGCTCAAGTTCTCATGATGTCAATATTCTGGAACTCAAGTCCTGGTCATGGCTTGTATTGTGTGTTTTTTAGGCCTGTGTAAGTGCCTTGTGCAAGAGATCTATAGACCAATCTTGTTTGGGTCTAATGAGCAAGTGCTGTACACCCACCCTCCATTGCTGGGATGGTGGCAGTGCAAGTTTTTGTAGACAAAGACATGAGAAAACTGTTGTCTTTTGAACAGTCAGACTACACACTGAAAATCTCTGTCATCTCATTCAATCCTGCATTGCATGAGAATACCTGCACACATACAGGGTCAGCCAGCCAGATGACCAGGCCCACATGCAAAACAGGCATAACACAGTGTATAATAATGCTGCTGTCTGGGCACAGCTTTGTACCAAATATGAGCACAGACAATCTCAAATTACTGTAGTACACTGTATTCAGTAAGACTACATACATTGTATACATCACACCCTAACCTTTACTGTTTCTATTGTCTTTTATGAGAGATGTATTTGAAATGTACTGCAATGCTATAAAGACTCTCCACTGATCAATCTAAATGCAGTGTGAATTTGAGGGTAGACAATTATTCATTAATATGAGCCAAGATCATTGCTCCACAAAAATGACTGGCGCTCTTTGAATGGATTCATATTTAACATTTACTAGATGCTTGAAGCTAAGCTTTCATCCTTCTGTATGTTTGACATTCCTCCATGGGTATTAAATTGAGATGATTTGCTCTCGATAGATGACAAAGTGACAGCATGAGAAGGCATCTACCCTTAGTCTACAACAGCAGGAATTAGAGGCAGAGAAACAAGCTGAGAGAGACTATGAGGAAATGTTACAACAGGAGACATCTCTTATGTCACTACATTGCTTCCAATCAAAGGTAGATCACACTATCAACCTACACATCTCTATCATTAGGGCATAAAATAGCATTGACCTTCAATGCACCAAAGATTTTTGAATGCTGGCTTTTTAGTATTGCAAGTAAGATCAATTAGCTCTAGACAGTCTGAGCCTACAATGTTTACAAATAAGGACCCAAAAGTCATGTCCAAAGTTCGCTGGTGTCTCAGATCAAGGAAGTGTTCTTAATTTCTATGGAGCAAGAACTGTTTGATGTGAGGATAGACTCAATGTACAATTAGGAAGCTTCTCATTCTGCAAGCTATGTACAATTGTTTTGAATCACAATTTGTACTTTTACAGGGGGAACAATGTAATACTGTACATTACACAACTGATATGAGACATTTGTCCACTGTTACCATAAACCATCTTGGAGAATTAGTGACACTCTTTTAACATCCTTTGAATTTTCAGTCATTCCTGAAAAATGTCAACATTAGTGATTTATTTCCTCCTGGTACAATTCTTGTGTTGAACAGGTTTGAAATGAACATTGTTAAATAGGACTAGGCTTGTGCCCTTTCTTTGTGATTTACTAATTAAGGTAATAACTACAAGTTCATTAGGGTTTAAACAATGACGTTATTTACAAGTTATGACACTGGTAGTCTATCACAATTAATTTAAAATGTTTTCTTCTTGTAGACAGTCACATGATATTGATTGAAACTTTGAGTTGTTACACCACTGGTTCTATTCAGAACCACCACAACTCATAAAGAGATTAATGTCATGTATATGGTGTTAACTGCAAACCTTACTAGAATGTATCTCCACCAAACAATGATTCAAATTCTGCTAATTTAAAAATTATTTTGTATAAAACTGGTCACTGTGAAACAACAACAACAACATCCAGCAAGATTTATCCTGATATTGATTTATGTTTCCTGTTGAATACATTGGCAAAGCAATGTAACTGCAAGGAAATAGTCACCAGGGGAGACAGTGTTTCTACAATAAACAGTTTGAGGGTGTATGATTTATTTGCATCATATAAAGACCTTTAAATAAGCAAAAAAGGGTTTTAACAGATTTAACGCAGTCACAATGTTTGAAAATCTTAAGAAAGTCTCAGTGTGATTGCCTCTCATTGGGGAGACCCTGTAAAGCAGTTATAATGCAACAGGCTTGAACTTGGTTTCTTAATTTGTTCTTTTTATTGTGTTCTTTGATTTGGTTTTTCTTGTATTTTCCAATTTACTATTCGCATTTTGTTTTTTAGTTTGATTCAGAGTTGATTTTTTTTAAATATCCATTTTGTGTTTGATAATTGATGCGTAGTTTTTCTTTTTGTTTTGGGCTTCAACGTTTTATTTTAAAAATGTTTCTTTTCATTGGGATTACTTCTTTGTTTTAAAACTGTTGTCTTTGATTTATGATTTGTTCTTAAGTTTACAATTCTTTTAACCTTATCCAACGTCCACCATTTCTCCAGGTTATACATTTTTATTTTCTGGCACTGTAATTTAATACAAAACTTCAAACTCATCAAAAGTAAATAATCTACACAAACTAAGTTTATTTGGCTTTGCATGCGCTAAGAGTTTAATGTCCGATTGTTAACACTGGTTAAAATTAACACAATGACTACCAGTTTCTTCTTTTCCTTATTTGTTTAAAAGTGGAAATGGTCCAACATTTTTAGAAAGTGTCAAAAAAGAAAACAAACAAATAAACATTTGGAATGTGGAGGTCGATAAGGTAAATTATCTGTTGGCTTTATTTGGTCTCCAATAATTACATGTATGAAAATAGCCATTGTTTTGATTTGCAAAGTTTGCTACAGTTTTAATAAATTATTGTATATCATCTGAATTTGTTTGTTTGTTTTCTTTTTTGTTTGTTGTACCAACCACAAATTCACTGTTTGCATGTTTGATCTGAGTCAGTTGTTATCATGGTATTGGATTCCCCTTTAGACAATAGTGACAATCCAGGCCTTATTCTCATTCATAAACAGCAAGATTAATCAACAACATATTGTGCAACTTTGTAAATAAAGATATAAGGGGGTTTAAAACAAAAGACCTTTTTAGAAGTTCTCGGGGTTAAAACAAAACTTAATCTTATTTCGAGTTAAGAGCAGCCGACTCGCTGTATATCAAGCCACTAAAACTATGGTTGTGACGTCGGCCCATATTATTTTGGATTGGGCACGGACATCAATTGGGCGTACTCGCCTAAGCAACCCCCCCCCCTCCCCACCCACCCACCCACCCACCCTTACTTACACCACAATAGAGTTTACATTTTTGGTTAATAATATTGGACTTCAAACTGATGTTTGGCAGAGAACTTTGAAGACTCACAATTTCACCATCATTATATAAACGAGCTCAAGGCATGAGAAATCTGACTCAAGACATGAACCTCTCCCAGTGTCCGATTGCCCCAAAGACAAAAACAAATCTCTGGGTCTGATTCTCGGGCAGATTTAACAAAGGTTCTTTAAACTGAAACGAAAAACAGAAAGAAAACAAAATTTACTTGTCGGCGAATTAATATTGGACAAATCCATTCAAACCCTTAGTTGAATCGTAAAAATGAAAAACCTATTTTCTTCGGTTTCCATTTGACATTACTTTCTGTATTTAATGATTGCGGTGCCTGCTCCTATTACTGACCTGGGCCCTATTTAATGGCTCTGCTTACTGCCGAATTCTGCGCTTGCAATCACAATACTTCGCTTACAGGACAAACGCCGAATTTCTGCTGTGTAAGCGAAGATTACCTCGTAACGTGTAGTACGCACGCGCAAAAGCACAAACTCCCTGCTAAGCGCGTAATTCCCTTCTTCGTAAGCGCTTATTCTTTGCTTACGGTAAGCAGAACCATGAAATCGTGCACTGGTTATTGGGCACGCTTCGTGGTCAAGTGGGAAACTTTTGCACTTAAAATTAATGATTGGGTTGTTGGTTCGAATCCTACCCGATTAGTATACCTGTGGATTGTTTTTTTCCGAAATCAGAAAAGCATTGATTATGCAGTACTTATCACAAATCGGTGCAGAGTATTTTTCAACAAGGGTTTTGTATTGTTTTCTTAATCACGGTACTTAATCACGGTTTTGGGGTGTTTTTTTTTAACGACAGTACTAAGGCCAAAGAAGAGACTGTGAGGAAAATGAGTCGGGTGCATTAGTTATAGCGTTAGAACCAGTTACTTTTTAATTGTATTGCCTACAGGAACACGACAACAATGAGGACTATGAGGTCGATGCCCAGAAGGAAAATTGACGTTTTCTATTAATGCACTCAAGGAATATTTTGGTAAGTTTAAAAGATCAACATTTTAAGCGATTCATAAAACCCCGAGGCATTAATTTCTAGTTAAGTACCTGGTATGCACCAATGTACCATCGTATCTACTATACGTTTCTTGTATTTTAGAGACCTCAACCACTTGATCACCTGTTCATGTTTTTGACATAAGTGGAAATAAAACTGATTGATTGATTGATTGATTAATTGGGTGACGTTTTTAATATGATTTTTTCCCCCGCTGGAAGCTTTACCTTTGGTTCAGTGATAATATTTGTTGTGTTCTCCCTTTTTGTATCACCATTTTCTTGACTGAAATTTTATTGATAATCAGATTTCAATTAATAACCAGCATATGGCTTATCACCCAGCCTATAGTAAGATTGCTATAGTAGGGCAGAATACTTTCATGCGTGGTCTATGATTCACATTCCATTGGTTAAACGACTGTCCCATAATGCGTCTGACTTTTCCCGCCTCATAACAATTAAAATGGGCCTTGGAAAGCACCAACACAGTGGCTCGGTTCGTTAAGGCGCTGGTACTATCTCAGAATTCTTAACCGGGTGGCCACCGGTTCTTGGTTCGATCACCGGCTCTCCTCAATATTACGAAACAAGGCTGTTGTCCTCTAGAGCCTTGATCACGACAAGTTTCCATCACCAAGTCGAGGCTGAGAGGGAACAATCTGCCCCTGAGAGGGGCTTACAATGAGTCCGGGCAGGTTGAAGCCCCCCCCCCCCTCCCCCACTCCTCAACAACGTGATAACATCTCACTGTTTACTTTTATAATTGTCAATACATCAACAGGACGACAATGAACAAACTAGTTGACGAACAATCGAACCTAACAATTACAAAAAATAACCAGGGGAAAATACATACACTCATTCGTTTGTGTGCACACATTTTTTATCGCGCTGTTGTTCATCTGATTAAAACGCTGCTCTAACAAATCTTTGTTAACAAAACCGACTCATCAACTTATGATTATTGTAGCATTTTCAGAAGAGCAGTGGGAAACTAGCAGGATGGGTCACCCTCGTTAACAGCTTCAGTTACAGAGCTCCCTCTTTTTTAAATGGTATTCCTTTAACTATTCGTTCAAACTCTTATTCTTCATTTCGGCGTTTGCTGAAGGAAGGCAAGGCTTGAACTGCTTTCACACTATTCATTAAACCTTTTCTATCAACTTTTCATTCAACCGCTTTCCTGCGTTTTGCGCGGGCTGTTGGCTTGTAAATAGTAAATGATCTGTATTCGGGAATATGGGGCACTCCGCACTCGTATTCCTTTATTTGTTATTTCTCCTACTTTTTGTGTGATTTGCTGTTTGGATGTTTTATTTCGTCCATTTGTCCTTTTTTGTATTTTTTTCTTTGATGTTCTCTTTCCTTTTCTATTATTATGTGAGGGCCCCAAATGATCAGCTGTGCTGGATGGGTCACCCTCGTTAAATATGGTTTAAATAAAAAATAAAAAAAATAAATAAATAAATAAATAAATAAATAAATAAATAAATAAATAAATAAATAGGGTTACAAAACGTACAGCGTTGAGGGCGCAAGACGTGCTTTGACATCGCTCCCGTTTATTTTGAGATTTCAGCGTATTTTCAGCGTATCAGGTAAAGTTTCTTCTTCTTCTTCGGTAAGATCCAGTAAGATCAAGTTTTAGTCATCTTCTAAGATCTTTTTGAGAATACTTTGGCCAACAAAATTCGCATTTTGGGTGGTTTTCTATCTACCAAGATTGGCTCCCTTGGTCAGGGGTACGCCATCTTAAACCCACCCCATTATGTATGCTCGACCAGCAGGAACCAGGGGTTTGAATAGACCCAATACAATTCGATTCAACACTCGCCATCTTAAGAATGTAGTCACGCCAGAAGAAGTGTACAGAGCTATTGAATATGAACTGGATACAGTAGAAACAATCAAATGCATCGCCGAACTAGACAACAAGTGGTATAATGTAACCCTCGACAAGGAAGACCAATGTGTTCAGATTGCGGCCAGAGGTATGATACTACAGCAGAACCTCATCCAATGTGAAAGAGCAAACGTACAAAACTCCGCAGTGGTTTATGTCAAGGTACCTTATGAGATGTCAGATCAAGTGCTAAGCAATGTCCTCTCCGAATATGGAACGGTTGCCAACATCAGACATCAGCACCATGACTTCAATGAAAACATTGAAACGGGAGTTAGAAGTTGCCTTGTCAAGAACTTGAAAAAGCCGATACCAAGCTTCGTAAGAGTTGCAGGCTTTACAATGCCTGTACGTTATCGAGGTCAACCAAGAACTTGTAAGATATGCCAACAAACCGATCATCTGGCCAGAGACTGTCCTGCAAGGGGGAGATGCTTTGTCTGCGGTAGCTACGAACACCGTGCTGCGTGGCATGACTATCAAACCCACGAGGAGGAGGAGGAAACCCAGATTGAGGTCACAAGCAACAATGATGAGGAGGATATAGACGACACACATGAAGCAGAGAGATACACAACAGATGAGGAGGCAACAGATAGTGCAGCAGAGGATGAAGCATCCCAATCAATATTGCAAGAACCAACAAGAAAAACAAGAGATAGAGAGAATGAGAGCATGAGAGGGTCTGAACAGAGGAAAGAAGAAGACAACCCAAAAAGAGCAGCACCAAGAAGTGAAGAAGACAACCAATCTAAATCGGGACAGGTCAAGCTGAAGAAATCCTTTAAAGAAGCAGTCCAGGGCATCACAAAAGGTGAACAAAAAGATAACCGAAAGACCACGACAAAACCTAAGAAAACTGGTTTTTGGGACGAGGCAACGGACCTCCAAAAGAGGAAGGTCTACGCTAGAAAGAGGAAATCCGTTGAAGATGACAAGGAAAACGAGCCAAAACAAGCAAGAGGAGAAAGGGATGACATGGACGTGGAAACTACACACACAAATAATGGAGACAAACGGCCATCAAACCAATCTGCAAATGGACACAGTCAAGAGGAAACTTCACAAGACATGATTGATACACAAGACCAACAAGATGAAATACATTCCAAGACTGACAATCAAGACACAGAAGGTGAATTTATACCCTACACAAGACATGGTGTCCAGCGAATGAGAAAAAAGAGAGGATCAGGAACAAGGGCAGCAGAACAACAGAGACAGTCCGAGACAAATCAAGAATCAACTCCCAGAAGTCCACCAAATAGCAGCAGAGGACGTGGTCGAGGTAGAAATACGTAATGCCTTTTTGCATTTGAAGTTTTTTTCTCTCTAGATTTATGCAATGAAAGAGATAGTTATCATACTTTTTATAATGTCGTCTTTATCAGTAGCTACAATTAATGTCAATGGCTTGAGAAATGAAATGAAAAGACAAGTTTTATTCGATTACCTTTACAGGCGTAAATTTAGTTTGGTTTTACTCCAAGAAACCCACAGCGAGTATAATGATGAATTATACTGGTGCAATGAATGGAAAGGGAAAATTCATTTCAATCACGGAAATCGCCAGTCGAGGGGAGTAGCCATACTCACCTCAGAAAAATCTGGTGTTGATATTAATAATATTGAGACTGATAATGAAGGCAGATGGATAAAAGGGGATTTAAAATGGAATAACAGTATATACAATGTTGCTTCAGTGTATGCTCCCAATCAACCCAAAGAAAGAATGTATTTTTTCGATGGTCTTTCAGATCGCATTATTGGTTATAGTAACTGGATCATTGGGGGCGACTTCAATTGCAATATTGACAACATTCATCTGAGGGAATCTAGTAAAATTATTCTTAAAAATGTCTTACAAGAAAAAGACCTCATCGATATTTGGCGTACAGTCCACCAAGAACAAGAAGGGTTTTCTCATGTTCACAAAGTTACCAAACAACCTAGTAGAATTGATTACATTTTTGTATCTTCCAATATGCTTAATATTGTGGGGGATGTTTCAAACAATCCGTATGGTTTATGTGATCATCATGTTATTTGTATGAGATTGAACAATATCAACTCTCCTCATGGTCAAGGGAGATGGATATGTAACAATGATCACCTGATGAACAGTGATTGTGAATTTAGAATTAGAACCTTCTGGACCTTCTGGAAAAGTAAAAAACCCGACTATGATTGTCTTCTCAACTGGTGGGAAACGGGTAAATTTAGAATTAAAGAAATTATGCGGGATTTTAGTAGAGAACAGTCTTTTACTAAGAAACGGAAATATATGAATCTTGAAAAACAATATAATAATACAATTAACAAAAATCCCATTGATACCCAGACCCTAAAGCACATTGAGGCCCAACTTAAAGAATATGAAGTTGAGGAGTGGGAGAAAGCTAAAGTTAGAGTCCGTAATACCTTCAAGAATGAAGGGGAAAAGACCTCCAAATTCTTTTTGCACCTTGAAAAGCAACAAATTCAAAATAATAAAATCGATAAGCTTATCACTCCCGAAGGGAACTACTATGACCAACCTGATACTATGATGAGTTATGCTAATTCGTTTTATAGCGACTTGTACAAATCCGAGGATATTTCCCCTTCTTGCATGAAGGATATTATATCTAATATTGAAAAGAAAACAGTACCTGATGATATAATGAGTAATCTCGAAGAGAACATTACAGCTGTTGATCTCAAGAATGCTCTTTTTCAAATGAACAAGAATAAATCTCCAGGTATTGATGGATTAACCGTCGAGTTTTACCAAACATACTGGGATATTCTCGAGACTGATATTCTAGAAGTTTTCAATTATGGTCTTAACAAGGGTAGTCTAAGTAAATTTATGAAAACGGCTCTTATTAGACTTATATACAAAAATTCTGGAAACAGATACGAGCTTAAAAATTGGAGGCCTATCAGTCTCCTGTCTGTAGATTACAAAATATTGTCTAAAGCTATTACGAACAAATTAAAGCATGCTATGCCTTTTGTTATTGGCGAAGAACAAACTTGCGGTGTTTTAAACAGGAACATTCAAGACAATCTTATGATTATTCGGGATATCGTTGATTATGCTAATTGGGAAAAGATTGAAGCTGCTATTGTTAACATAGATCAAGAAAAGGCTTTTGATAGAATTAATTGGGGCTATATGTTTGCTATTATGGAAAAAATCCCAGTGAATTTGATCAAATGGATTAAAGTCCTTTACAGCCAACCGACAGGGCAGATCATTTTAAATAATTTCATAGGCTCCCCCTTTATCATGGAGAGGGGAATCAGACAAGGATGTCCTTTATCGCCACTTTTGTTTGCTATCTGCGCTGAAGGTTTAGCCAGTTTGATTAGAAATAACGATAATATCAAAGGTTTCAATGTTCCTAATTGTAATAATAATAACAAAGGTAACTGTATTAAGTTAATTCAGCATGCTGATGACACTAGTCTCATCATCAACAACAATGGTGAATTTTCCACCATACAAGACATCCTGAACATTTATTGTAAAGGTACTGGATCTAAGCTCAATGTAACCAAAACGAAAGGTCTTTGGCTAGGAAAATGGAAAAATAGAATCGACAAGCCATGTAATTTTGAATGGAAAAATGACAACATGAAAATTTTAGGTATCGTTTTCGGCAACGATGTAACTCCTGAAGACAACTGGGGCCCCAGAATAAGTAAAATTAAATGTGTTCTTAACATGTGGTCCAAACGCCATTTATCTTATGTAGGGAAGGCCGTTATTGTTAATACCTTTGTTGGGGCGGGGATTAGTTACTTAGGAAGCATTATTGCCTGTCCTGCAGAATGGATAAAAAGAATGAACAACATTATTTGGAACTTTTTCTGGGATGGGAAAATTGAAACTATTAAGAGGAAAACGATTCAGGGACCAAAACACCTAGGGGGAACTGGGCTAATAGATATATCCAGCAAACTTATGAGTCTAAAAATGCAGTGGATTGTTCGATATGTCTCCAGTACGGGAAAGTGGAGGAACCTATTTGAATATATTGGATTAACAAAGCAAGTGGTGATAATCACTTAGGATGGTATGTCTTTTGTAATGTTAAGTTACCACTTAGAACTACGCCCTTTTATTCTGAGTTAATCCTTGCCTTCAAAACGGCGGGAGGAATACTTAATTGTACTTATACTAGCAGTCTGGAGTCTCATGAAGTGCCCTTGTGGAAAAATATTAAGGCCACGAAAGACAATTCAGTCATGAAGAGCCCATTGCTTAAATCTGTTGGGATTACAAAAATTAAAGATGTGGTTCGTAAAAACAAGTTAATCACCTTCCAAGAAGTCGCTGATAAATGTGGAATTTTAAACATTAATGCAGGAAGAATTCTGGGCAGGATAAACAACCAAATCGACCATGAATTGGTTTGCGACACGAGAGAGGGTCCTGCAAACCACATCTGCAATTGGATGTTTGTTGTAAATAATAAGGGGGAAAATGTACACATTTCTAAAACCACTGCTAAAAGTACATATGCTAATCTCGTTCTAGATAAATTCATTGCCCCTAAAGCACAACAGAAATGGCATGAAGTGTTTCACTATGCGTCTCATATTAATTGGACCATGATTTGGGAGAGAGGTTTTAAAAATTATTTGCTAGATTCTGAAGATAAACAGTTTTGGTACAAAGTGAAACATAGAGTTCTTCCTACCAGAGATGTTCTTCTCAAGATGCAAAATGTTCCTGACACTTGTTCCTGTCCTCTATGTAAAACTGAAAACGAGTCCCATCAACATCTTTTTATTTACTGTTCGTGTACAATTAATGCCTGGATTTTCATTGAATATCTTCTAAGGAAATTTGTGGGAAATAAGTACTTTTACCTGACCGACCTTAACAGAATTATGGGGTATCAACTTAAATTAGTGCAAAGTGTGGTAGTTGTCAAAATGCTACGACAAATATGGAATATCAGATGTAAACTAATATTTAACAGTCACACATGTCCTAATGATGTTGACATTATTCAATGTTATAAACGGAACTTGAGGGCTTTTCTATTGCTTGAAAACAAAAGAATGTGTCTTGAAACCTTTAAGGTGTGTTATACAGCAAACAAAGCGCTGTGTTTCTTTAATGATAATGGTGAGTTAAATTTTGGGTTTTAAAGAGTTTCCTGCATTTGGTTTCAAGCTTTGTCCCCTTGTGTATTAGCAGAAGTGCAGTTTATACTTATAGTCCTTTATATAATTATTGGAGTCGTAGAACTTGTTTTCAACTTCTGCAATGAATTTCATTTGTTAAATTCTTTTTGTATCATCACGTGATTATGTCACGTTAATTTGTGTATAGCTATGCTCTTATCCGTGTTATTTTTAATTGTTGTGTTTCTCATAGATTTCTATATAATAGATATATTTGTGGACCTTATACATGGTAATGTGGAATTGATGTATACTCTTTTGTGTTTTTGTTGTTGTTGAATAAATGAAGCTTTATAGCTTCAAAGCAAGAAAAAAAAATAATAATAAATAAATAAATAAATAAATAGAGAAGGAGAGAAAACATAAACGGACACTATTGTGTGTGTACATTGTTACCGAACTGATGTTATGGCCATCGTGCACGCTGCCCACCGCAAATTCTCATAATATTTATTTATTTAATTTTTTTTTCAACAAACCTACTCATCAACGTATGGTTATTTTAGCATTTTCTTAGGAGCAGAAACTAATCTTGAGGGGGAAACTGCATCCTAGACTATGACCACCAAAGTCCAAACGGTGACACTGACAGCTTTACACAAAGGCAGGCCTGTTTATTATGAAATCCTTTGGGGGGGGGGGGTTCGTATTGAAAGCATGACCATTAAGTTGGCATAGCGCCCTCGTTTGGCTTTGTTTACCTGTTTACCTGACTTTTGCCATTGTTCGTGAAGATGATAAAACCAATATAAGATTTTGAATTAAACATTTTGTAAAACTAATGATGCATGTCCATACCATGTAACAATTGTCAGTTTATAGTTTACAAAAAAAGAAGAAAACACATTGTGCTTACAGCAGAAAACTGCGAACACGGCTCATGAAATAGAGTGAGTTACGGGGTATGTAAGCGCAGAACTTAAGCACATTTTTAAAATCATAATATTTAAACTGATAGATTTTAATATCAGAAGTCTGGATTTCGAATGGGGGACTGATACTATCTTGAAGAGCTTCATTTTCCCTTTAGAGGTACCGAAATTCCAGGCCTTACTCACAGTCAAGAAAATGGTGTTCGCTAAATTGTGAATGAAAAATAGACCCTTTGGATAATTTGCAATTAGTACTTTACCACCATTTTGTTTTCTTCCAATACGGCGAACTGTGAATAAATTTATCCTGATAGCGCCTTCTTTTGAATCAACCTCAGCCCATGTTGTTAATTTCCGATCCTGGGGATTTCCCTATGACGACACTGGCTCCTTGTTCATTTACGCCCACATGATATCCGTGATGTTATGAATGGAGGAGGTTGTTGCAATTAAATCCAGCTCTGCCGCCCTCTTCCGGCTAGACTGGGGACCAGTCTACTGTTGGATCCGGAACCTTCGCTCGGCCCCAGCGGCCTATCCAGGACGGCTGGGATGGGCTAATCAGCTTGCACAGATTCTTGTTTAGGAAGTACGTCATGCGTGCAGTGCTTGCACTGTGAGTGTGATGCATGATGGGACTGAGCATTAACGTTAACGATACGTTTGCCCATCCCAGCGTCTTTGGTTTTAAGGCAAGGCGCTGGGGACGAGCGAATCCGGAACCCTGCCTCCCTACTTGTCATGCTGGTTACACACATTACCAACCTCGTCCCCATGGTTTACTTTATTTCCAACCATGTTTACAATAGCGGTCAACCTTGTACTATTCGACACACCCTGGGGACGAGGTTGACACATAACACATGTATAATAAACGAGTCCTCACGAAGTTGCCGTGCAGTGTCACAGTGACAGAAGAGACTGCCAGTGACACTGACACTGACAGTGACGCTTCAATTTCAAATGTGTGGTATGTACATATTTATTTTTGTTTTAACGTAATGTTCCTTGTCTCTCTTTGTGTTTAGCATTTGGGTTTCTATGTACATTGTTCTATGTACTGGCCTGTGGTCGAGATGTCAGTGTTCGTTGTAGCCCCATGAATAGGGCCAATCCACTCCGTATCCTTGGCCCCAGCACCACTGATTACCAATTCTTTCGCCCTATGATGTTTATTTTCTGCAAAGATCTAGATCGTGAAACTTACCGATTGAATGCTTATGTACTTGCAGATAGCCGGACTGTTAAAATTTCTTTAAAAAACATCACACGTTTTTGGTGAAAATCAAATGATTTTCGTGAGTTAATATTTAGAATTGTCTCAACGATCTTGACAACTTGATTATTTTGAATTGTCTGGCTCCCTCAACAGCATTAGAAAAACGATACAATCAATTGCTACGATTGAGTTGGTACCAGACTAATTTACTCGCAGACGCCGCGATAGTCTTGGTGCAAAACGTTCTTGAGTCACTCAACACTACACACGACGCGACTATTCCACCGATAGGGGCGTTAAGACGCCAACCGTCAATCAGTGTGGTGGTGATCTGGAAGTTTCCCAACAGCGCCCGCTATTCGCGATAGTTGGGTGATAATGAACAACAACGTCTTGCACCAAGACTAACGCCGCGAGTGCAAATAAACAAGATCGTTGAGATCGTTTTAAAAGTTCACTCTCGAAAATTATTTGATTCTCACCCAAAACGTGTGATGTTTTTAAAGAAATTTTAACAGTCCGGCTATCTGCAAGTACATAAGCATTCAATCGGTAAGTTTCACGATCTAGATCTTTGCAGAAAAAAAACATCATAGGGCGAAAGAATTGGTAATCAGTGGTGCTGGGGCCAAGGATACGGAGTGGATTGGCCCTATTCATGGGGCTATGTTCGTTGCACTGCACACCGACGTCCTGACTCCTGGGTATAATAAAGCCTCTGAAATACAATGCGAACAAATTAAAATGTCCGTATCATGCCACCAGCTTATTTACGTTTGTTTTTGTATTTTGTTCCCTTTTTTCTTACTCTTGAGGATGTATTTAATCGATTAGACATCATCTTTTTTGTTTTTCTAAATCAAACAGTCTGAGCAATGTTTCCAATGCGCATGAACGATGACCGACTGATTGGAGTATTGCACAACTTACACAGACACACACACAGCAAATGACAACAACATGGCGTTTATTTTCATCTCGCTGCAAGGTGATTTGACTTGCGATTTTGAAACATTTTTTTATACCTTCAGAATTGTTAAATTCTGCCCTTTTTTTTGCTGTACATCTTTGGTGACCCCTTCGGGATAGGTAAGAATTTTGGCGGTTTTACTGCATCCAAATTTTTGGAGAAGAAGCTGTAAAATCCTTTATTTATTCTTGGCCTCGTAAAATACTCTTTTGATGGTTCCACAAATAACAATGGTATATCCATGGGTAGCCCAGGTTGGACTCCTCCGTTGCATAAAACGCGATAGTTGCGATAATCGTAACTCTCCATTCTCCCGACAGTCGGAGACCGGAGGGTTACGACTTACGAGTCATCCAATGTAAAAAATCCTAGAAATTGCAATTTCGACCATTTTTTCAGACTAGTCACAAGGTTTGCCAAAATTTTACCACTTTCAAAAAACATGACACACATTCTAAGAACATGGATTTAATCTACGGGTGACATTATTTCAGAAAATTAATATCATGTACCAATTGCCTGTGTGACTATATGTGCGCACGCCCGACATGCACAGCAACCCCCTACCATCACAGAAACAACAAAATTCCAACTAATATTTTAAAATATTTTTACCTGGTTTAAGAACCTGAACATTTTTGTCTTTGTCTACATAGTCTTCATGTCCATAACTATACTTTTGACGGGTCCACAAATAACAACTATATCCACAGGTGACATTACTCCAGAAAAAAGTTTAAAATCACACTTCAGTTGTAAACATCTTGTACCCATTGATGTGTGAGCTTGTGTGCACACAGGCGAATCTGCGTAGCAACTCTTATTGACTTTAAAATAAACTGAAGCAAAACATTCGATTAGTGTTAGTTTGGTATCAATACTGCAGTATTTTGTTAGTGAATGTGTCAATGGTGATATTACTCAGAATTATTGTAAATAATCGATCCCAACACATATTGAGCTTGAAGCACAAACATTTGTGATGAACTTGCTAGGAATATTGTGGGCATACCTCCATCAGGTATAAGTGTATATTTTCTTAGAACTTTGTTTGCAATGGTACAGGATCTAAATACTCTGGACTCTGTCAGGTTGTACATGTATGCAACGGAGTTTAAAATTTAAACTTTTTAAAATGCAAATATTATGTTATGAACAGGACTTTTATACCCTGGACTCCGTTTTTACATGTAAAAGTCTCAAAGTTTTTTACAGTAAAGGGGAAATTATACATTGACTCCTAAACTTTTATCCTCTGCTCATTTTGAATGGGGAGTCTCAAGGCCCGCCGAGTTATTCTCCCTTCAAATATAAACACCCCTACACCTGGGGACATTTCCTAAACGTTTGAGCATCAATCTTTTTATTTTAGCCCTCAAATCTGTCTGGTAAATAGTAAGGGCTATAGAATATTTGAGGGCCTACAAAATATTATTGAGGCCATTGCTCTGTTTACTCCCTATTTCATGGGGTGCAGCCTTAGTGCAAGGAAACATAAACTAGCGCCATCTTCAATTTAAAAAGACAAGATATTTTCCTTTATCATTTTGCAAACTGAAACTGTTGTTTCTCTTTGTGTACCTATAGCATATTTTTGTCTCTGTTACATTTGAATGTAGGTTGACTGTATGTAAAACAAGGTTAGGTAAGGTAGGGGTTGGTAGAAGAAAAAAACATGGCGTAGGCGTACCTGTTAATATTTTGTATCAAAGCATGACATGGCAGTCGGCGTTTTCCCAACACCGATGTCACTGTATAGGATGTGTTCTATCATAAAGACAATATCAATATTGTTTACCAGAGATTGATTTCCCTTGTACATGTATGTCATCGCAAATTACTACGCAGTCGCAAAATGTGTCAGTTGCTACTCAAAATCATCATTTGCTAACTCAATGTTAGCATTCAGTGTGCACAAAACATGTTCAGCTGATGCAAGAATTGCTGGATGAAAGCGTTCCTTATTGACTCAAGCTCTCATAAATATCCTGAGGAATGACATGGATGTATGTTTACATTTTATACTAGGGTTCTAATTGGCTCTTCACATGTTGGGGGAAAATAGGTACAAATAATAAAATCATTGTAAATTTAGTCATAATTTTTTCTGATGGGGGGGGGGGGGGGCTCAACACAATGTAACAGTGGGTGGTGGATGGGGTCCAGGAGCCGGCGTAACGACCCCTGGCGGGGTCCAGGTGCTAAGCCCTGGTGGGGGTCCAGGGGGCGAAGCCCCCGGAAGCTCTGAGTTTTTGGGGTGAAAAATCAAGCCTCTGTACGCTTAAAAACAGAGAAATAGACGCATTTTTGAAGCTCTTTTGCTTCAATGCAACGTTACGGTTGGTGGGGTCCAGGGGTAAAGCCTCGTTGGGGGCCCAGGGGGCGAAGCTTCTTAAGCTCTGAGTTTGGGCTTTTTGGGGAGTGAAACATCAAACCTCCGTATGCCTAAAAACAGAGAGATAGACGCATTTTATTTTAAGCACTTTTGATTCATATCGATCTTATCAACTGGCTCAAATGAAATTTTATTCCCACAAATCAACTAGACCGTGATGCATACAGACGTAACCTTGAATAAGTGGGCCGCAATAAACCCACGTCCTACCAATAATCCTTTATTTTGCGTAATATACATGTAAGTGGCGTCACACAATAATCGTCTATATCAGATAACTGTTTAAAAATGAAATTCAAAGTTTAACTTGGGCATGAATTTGATAAATTTGTGATATGATCCTTGTGCTTATTATAGTGTGAATATGAAACTATAACGTTGACTTGAAACTTTGATATAATGTTGATGTCAATGATAACGTGCAAAAGCCCAGTGAAAGTATTAAAGCATCGTCGCTGTTGTAATAACATTATGGTGCGTAAAGAATTGTACATGTATGTACAATACGGTCTGCACCATACAGAGAAACATCGTCGCCTTTAGTATACATTATAGTGTGTAAAGAATTGTACATTAAATAACACAAGCCGCTCTCGGGTGATCGCGGTCCAGTGAGTTAATGGCCAAGCAGTTTTGGGCGTTACAGTGAAATAGGGTTAAGCTTTACTGACAGCGCATTGCTGTAAGTAAAACATACAGTAGAGAGTAGCCTTTTTAAGTCCTCTTGCTTGCAACTTGAGGAGCAACAAGAGTTTAGAGCTAATAGTCTGGAGATAGCACATTAAAGTGCCCTGTTATGAGATACACAAGTTTTAAAAGCAGGGGGGGGGACATTTGATATAGAGTCCCCCACCCTTCAAAAAGGTGCATGTCTCCCCCCAGGATTAAAGCCCATGGGATACATACATTGTGATCTTTCTCTTTAAATTGAAATAAATACCTGTATACTGCTTTATGCTTTATTAGTGCCCATACAAACATAATTGTTGATACAAAAACCCAAATTGAAAACTGCAATCTCGATCCTTTGCTGCACAGAAAGTTGTACGACGCGCGCGCGTGAGAGGAGAGTGGTACATGGATATTTGTTGCCCACTCATGTGATCATTCTGCGCCAATGAAAATACAGCATATAAGACAGAGGTATAACAAAAGTTAATGAACAACAGATTCTAGTTTTCAGTTGATGGTACATGGTATTGGTACATGTAGGCTTGTAACATACACTGTACAATGGTATCAATGAATGAATGCAAGTTAAAACAGAAAGCTGTACTCATTTGTCATGCCCAATCAGACAGTTTGGCATTATTTACTTCCTTATTTTAACTCTTCTTACTTTACTCTGATCTTTTTTTATCTCAGGTGTCCCTCCTCATGTCCACCAGCTTCTTTGAAGCCCATAACCATGGTAACCCAAGACCCACAAGATCCTAGTCAGTCTTAGACTCCCAGGCATGCCAGGGCAGATGCTGAAGACTCTACCAGTGAAGCTCTGAAGACACTACAGGGAGAGTTGGAGATGTACAACAAACAGGAAGCTCACAATGACACATGAATGAGAGGTAAGCAATAATCTTGATTCACTGGGAACATTTATTTCATGTTAAAGTCTCTTTTTGTGTCCGGTTTAAAGATCTTCTTGAATAAACAGTTAATTAATTAAGTATTTAAACAAACAGGTTATGCTGTTATAAGTTGTTCCCCATTAACTAGGTAGGAACAGGGTTTCAAAGTAGTTTGCATCAATTTTCAAAATACTTGGATCAAATTTGTTGTCGTTGAGAATATTAAAGTAAAGACTACAAATTCTCATGAGTTTGCAGTAGGATTTACTTTTCTCTTTTGAGAACAGTAAATGAAAGCCCCTTTTTCTCCACTGTGACTGGGCTGTAAGCCATGCTGATCATCAGCCATGGCATGCTGGAATATGGCTCTAAATTTGAAGTGGAACTTGTTGAGCTTTGATTCCCACTAGACAGTGGGCTGGCTGGATACTCCTGCATTGAAACTGTTCCTGGTCCAGCCTGGTCAATTAATGTATTGCTCTGGACTATCTGGTACAATTGACATGTACCCCTTTAGTGCTCTGTCGTGTCTGTGCAACAAGCATTGTTTGGTACATGTAGTTCACTCTTGTTTGAGCAGCCATTGAGTTAACTTGTTGCATTTTAACCAGCTTAAAATAAAAGCCGATCGGATCACACAGTACACTTTGTCTAATTGTCTTTTGTCCTAAAAAAGCTTCCTGCTGAGACCAAATAGAAACAACCATGGCAGCCTTGAGCTCTTGTAATCCTGGTTGTCAGACAAAAGGATGAATGTCTGGAATTGGGGATTTCTTGACCAACAAATTTGATGTAATTTTCAAAGTTTGGTTTTATGTTGTGTTGATGACAGACAAGCGTACAGGAAAGAATTTGTCTACCCCCACCCCCAGATAATAAAAGAAAAGAACAACAAATCATGAACATGTATTTTTGTACACATGAAATGTAAGCACCTTGTATAAAGATTTTGTACAAGATTTTGTGGAAAAAATACTTGAAGACAGAGATGAATACTAAATAAAGGATCAATATCTATAATACACTTTCTCTTTTTCATTTCTTGTTGAAATTAATTTTTTGTGAGATTTCTATATTGTGAGATTTCTATGATCATACATGTATACTAAGCCTGTGCCGGTTACACGCTTCACCGACCGATCGTCCATTTACACGTTTACATTTTTAAAAAATCACTTAAAAGTGCCACGGAACGCAGACCACATCGCGATTACGATGTACACAATGCACAACCCGTGTGACACACAAGCAGTCACACCGTTTCCAATTTACAGGCTTGTAGTCTTTGTTATCACGTCACTTTGCATGCTACAATAAAGCTAAGAAACATTCAACGCTAGAGGGCGTTCAAAACAATACGATAGCATGAGAAATATACCAGCGCGGTACGCGACAGCATACAAAATCCGGTTACAAACGCCTTTACGAAAGACTCAACATTTCTATGCAGATGGCTATTCCCCCCGAACGTGCAATAATCATTATCGCTGGTGTCGTGATAAAAGCGTATACAGCAAATACTTGATGACAGAGATAAATATCCTAAATAAAAATATCAATATCTATGATACACACTTTCTCTTTTTCAATTTTGTTAAAATTAATTTTTGTCTTCATTTCTCTATTGTGAGATTTCTATGATCATACATGTATACTCATCAATTCGTTATCTACTAGTACTATTATTATAACCAACCTCATTGATGAATCGTTAGTTTCATGTTTGCTATGCCCAATGACAAAAATTTCAAATTCCATGTTTGCATTCACAAATTCAAGATATTTACCAAATATAATTATCCTGACTATAGTTTATTACTTTAAAACATACAAATTGTGTTTCATTTTCCACTGAAATCAGACTTTGTTAGATGACAGTTTTACAAGAAGTTTGTTTAGCTTCATGTTGACCTAAAGTTGACCTCAGGGTACACCTTCTTGTGGTCCAGCATAATGTTTAATGCTGTATTTACTCATGCTGATAGATTTGAACTGACTTGTATGTAGCCACAACCAGATCACCAGCTGGTGTGACTGTGAGACTACGTGGATTAATACAATCCTTGATGATACATCCAATGTACTTGCCATCAGGACTGTAATGATGGATCCCACATGGTGGTGAGAATGAGACTGGTCCATTCATTGCATACATGTTGTACATACAGTAGATGCTCCCATTCTTGTCACAACACACACCAGTAGGCAACCCATGCATCCCATGCATCCCAGACTGACTGATATCTACTGAGAATATCACTTCACCATTGTAGTCTACTGATGCCAACATACTGCCATCCCAGTCGGTGTAGATGAGTTGCTGTTTGTAGGTAGTCAAGTAATCACCAATCCCTGGAGCAGGCAGTGTTCTGATGAGGGATCCATCTGGGTTGTATAGAGAGATCTCTGCCTTGTCATAATAACCCACTGCTATCAGATTGTTATCATCTACTGCAATACATGATGGTTTACTGCCTGGTTTGAACTGATGAAGGAGCTGATAATTCCTGTTGAAGATCTTGACTGTGTCATTATCTAGGACAATGAGCTCATCATTCTTGTTCACAGTCACTTTGCTTGGTCTAGTAAGACCTTTGATTGATAGTTGTTGTGAGATGGCAATGGATTGAGGATTGCTCTCTGTCATGTCTGCTGATATGAAGCTTATATAGTTCTCATGTGACACAACAATATCACTATTGGAGTATGCAGACACATCATGTGGATTGGAAATAGTCTTAATTTCTGTTTTCAGTGTCCATTTATTTTTCAGCACCAGTCTCCCTAGTGATTTCTGGCCTTCTTTAAAGTCCATATAAGTCAATCCATCAGGTACTTTGGTTGATTTCTTCTCTCTGTATTCTTTGAGGTCTTGTAAGAGTTGTTCTATGTGATGTACAATCTTGATCCCTTGATGCAGGAGTTGATTAACTGCATCCTGCATGTGCTCTGATTTGTTCATCTCTTTGTTGTTTGTAGCTCGTGCAGTTTCCATTGTCTTGACTCTGTCTTTATAAATCTGTTCTGCCTCTTGCATCAGTTTTTGCTGCTCCTCTCTGATCCTGGCAACCTCCTTGGCAATCTCCTCATCAGCCTTCTTGGAGATTTTCTCTTTGGTGGCAGCACATATAGAGTCTATGTGTCTATTTCTTGAATGGCAATATTGAAGGATTTGATGCTCTGTCTTACTTCTGCTAGAAGTTCTGTGGCATGTTGTTTGCATTTGTCTGAAGCTTCATTAATTTCCATTAGAGAATGGGATTGATGATCTCTTACAATGCAAGTTGTGCATATCAACTTCTTGCATGTGTTACAAAACATGGTAAGATCTTTGTCAGTATGCTTGCTACATTTAGAAACATACTCTTTACTAGGTAGTGGTTTTCTCTGCTGCGTTTTCATTTGAGTTTCCTGTTTTTTAATAGCCTCTATCAATGAAAGGGCTGTAAGGTTTGTTTTCAGACCATCAATGCCATTTTCTTGAAGCAATGTTTCTTGTCTACACACTGGACATGTAAGTTTTGTAGTATTTGGACTATTCTGTTTGAGTTGTTGAAGGCATTCAAGACAAAATGAATGAGAACACTCCAGTTGTTTGGGTTGCTTGAAGCGTTCACAGCAAATTGGGCATTCAATATGATCCTGACTAATGTCTGCTAGCACTGACTGAGCTGTTATATTTGATGCCATTCTGATTGGAAGCTTGCTGAAATGTTGAGCTGTGAATTAAAAGAGAAAATTAACTCAATTAGATCAATGTCTTATACCAGTAGCTTTCTCATCAATGGTAGACTTGATTACATGGTCATATTATAATTGACCTTTGGAAATAATTTTGATTATTTACTTCTTGTACGGTTTACAAATGGACGTACATTGTTTTTGCATTTTTGCAATTTTACAAAGAGACAAGTATATATTGATATTTCCCCTTACATCCTATAGGCCTTTTTGCCTACAGGTGACCTCAATCCCCCAATATCCTTCTATCCTATGTCACTCCATACCAAATTGTTTGGACTGAGATCAGATTGAATGCCATGCTAGTGGGGCAGACAATACAGGTAGAATAACAAGCAATTTTCAGGTTTAAAAAAATGGCTGCCATTGGTTGTTTTATTTTTTGCATTAAATCTGTGTTGGCCCTTTAGACAAATATATTTCTCATGCTATACTCTGACTGTTTGCCCCATACCATGCTTGTAACATCAAAGGCAAAATCCCATCACCCATCTGCCCAACTGTATGCCTGACCCAGTGATAAGCAATTGCTATTTTGGCCTACAACCCTCAGTCCTTCTGAATCCTTTATTTCAACAAAGAGGATCTAGAAGGATTTGGGAGGGTTTGAAACGAATCAAACATTCAAATTATTTGAACTCTCTGTAAATGTCTTCATTTCATATGGAACAGCTCTTTACTCACTCCAGAAATAAGTTTATGAATGAATGTCCCTTGTGTTTGTGTTTGAACTATTCCAATACAAAGTCCAGCTTGGTCTGTAATAATTGGCCTGGTGTTTATAGCAGGTTGATTGTGTGTTCAGGATCCTGTCCTATACAAAGTCCAGCTTGGTCTGTAATAATTGGCCTGGTGTTTATAGCAGGTTGATTGTGTGTTCAGGATCCTGTCCTATACAAAGTCCAGCTTGGTCTGTAATAATTGGCCTGGTGTTTATAGCAGGTTGATTGTGTGTTCAGGATCCTGTCCTATACAAAGTCCAGCTTGGTCTGTAATAATTGGCCTGGTGTTTATAGCAGGTTGATGGTGTGTTCAGGATCCTTTCCAATACAAAGTCATGCTTGGTCTGTAATAATTGGCCTGGTGTTTATAGCAAGTTGATTGTGTGTGCATGATCCTTTCGAATACAAAGTCCAGCTTGGTCTGTAATAATTGGCCTGGTGTTTACAGCAAGTTGATTGTGTGTTCAGGATCCTTTCGAATACCATGTCATCCTCGGTCTGTAATAATTGGCCTGGTGTTTATAGCAAGTTAATTGTGTGTGCATGATCCTTTCCAATACAAAGTTCAGCTTGGTCTGTAATAATTGGCCTGGTGTTTATAGCAGGTTGATTGTGTGTTCAGGATCCTTCTTGCACATAAAGACATAACATCAACTTGGATTCTAGTGTGATTCATTCATTAGGTTTAAAGGTACTGGACACTAATGGTTATTACTCAAAATAATTGTTAGCATAAAAATGTACTTGGTAACGAGCAATGGAGAGCTGTTGATAGTATAAAACATTGTGAGAAACGGCTCCCTCTGAAGTAACGTAGTCTTTGAGAAAGAGGTCATTTCTCTCTAAAATAATAAAAGACTTCTAGCTGAAGCCTTTTATTAAAGCACACAAAGTAATGCAACAAGGATGTGTTTTTTTTTCATTATTCTCTTAGGACACAAATAACCACAACAGTACATGTCATGGGGGTTCCAGTATTTTTTAATTAATTTTATTTAATTAGGATTACATGTGTATTACAATGCACTATAAATTAATGAAATATTTGACTGCCTCTTTAAATTATGTTTGACGCCTTGGTCCAGGCACCACTGGGTCAGAAGATGTTAGAGAGGTTCCAAACTTTACAAAATTATTATCTCTAGCCCGGTCATGGGAGTTCCAGTATTTTTTAATTAATTTTATTTAATTAGGATTATGTGCGTATTACAATGCACTATAAATTAATGAAATATTTGACTGCCTCTTTAAATTATGTTTGACACCTTGGATCGACTGGGCACCACTGGGTCAGAAGATAACAATTTTGTAAAGTTTGGAACCTCCCTAACATCTTCTGACCTAGAGTGGTGCCCAGTCCAAAGCGTCAAACATAACTTAAAGGGGCAGTCAATATTGCAATAATTTTTAGTGCGTTGTAATAATATCTACGTAATCTTACTTAAACAAATTTAATTTCCATTCGGGAAACGGTTCTGACACTCTTGCATTAACCCTTTCATTCCCATATACTTTGTACACAGTTACCCCCCATATCCCGTATACTTTTTTAAAGAACACACAATTTGGATTGTGTTTACCTTAATTCATAAAAAAAATAATTTTCATTATTTTTTAACAATACTAAAACACTTTATTACCAAGAGGATTGTCAACAATTTAATGACCTTTCGTTGACCTCGGTGACCTTAATGACCTCTGACATCCTGTTAAACCAGAAATAGTTGGCCGAAAGTGATGGGAAACTACACCGTTGAATATACATGTATGATTACAACCATTTCAAATGACATCCCAAATGATTACAAACATTGATGGATTTCGATGATTTTTTCATTTTAGTTATAAATATACACACCTGAATACTCTGTTATATCTTTAAGAAATCAAAAAGGCTCAGAAAAGAACACCACAGATGAAGTAATGCCTCATGTTTTCAAGGAAAAACTCCAAGAGTAGAGGAAATGCTCAACTTGACTGTCGCACAGCCTTACATACGTCACGCTAAAAAAAACACGGAAAAGTCCTCTATTCCCGACAGCAAACATTCTCAAAGCACATCAAAAGAGGGCGGCATTCATCAGCTGTGCTGTGCTGTTTTTTTTATTCCTATAGCGTTTATGGTACGACCGTGACATATACAAATGTAAAGCGACCGCGCCACCCGGGATATCCCGGGAGCGGGATCTGGTGCGCGTCTACGGAACCCAGGATATCCCGGGAGCGGGACTGAAAGGGTTAACAATGCAATACGCTGACGCAAACTGAAACATGTACATTTAACAAACTTGGGGGTAGCCACCTGGCATTTAGCTTATCTAAAAGTTGATGAATATCGGAGTACCGAGCCCCACCACACCCATTCCATCGCACTACCGGCCCACTGTCAAAATGCTGTGAACGATGGAGTCACCTATAATACATACATCACCTGCCATGTAAACAGTCAAACGAACGCAGTTAGGCACATAATAATGAGGGATAGGTTACAACACAATCTAAAGCAATTTGCAACGGTGATCTTGTCGACCATACGATCTGGGATATTATTAAACGAGGGCACTGCAGGAAAACTAAACCCCTGGGAGCACACAAGTCGCCCCTGGTCATACCCTCAGCACCGCATCAGAACGCCAGCGGCCCAACGCTTGAATGTCAGTTAAGGGGATACCCGCCGCCGCTGCAGTTGTGGCTGCCCCAATACGGAATGAGTGTGCCCTGATATGGTCATCACCCATACCGGGAAAAAAAAAGGAACTTTTTTGAGAACAGCATTAAACTGAAACTGTGTGAGCGAGCTCCCATCATAATAACAGAAAAAACTGCCCTGCAAAAGTGGGCGAATGGCAACCAAGTCGCAAAAGGCCTGTACAGGACAGACTGCCGGGTTATAGCAGAACGAACCAAACAGATTAGCTGTGGGGGGCCTGACATGTTATTCTTAGAATGGCGAAAAGAGAAGTCAACTAAAGCTGAGAGCTCACTTGAATTACAAAATTCAACATCCGAAAACATGAGCAAAGATTGTTGCAAGCAATTACTTGATTTTGCCCAAATTCCCCGAGCCGCGTAAAGCCGAAAAATGCACTTAAGAACACCGCCTTGAAAAGAGCCACCTCAAATAGCGAACTACAAACGCTAGGCAAGGCATGCAGTAAATGAGACAGCAGAGGCAGTGTGATGGGTAAACGCTTGTCCGCCCATGGCAAACGGCCCCTACGACAACCATCCAACAATTTTTTCCACCACATAATTCCTAGTAGGATCAGGCCAACCCCGAACTTTAGGATAAAAACCCACACCTGACACATAAGTGGCAATGGTACTTGGAGCCAATTGCTGTAACGATAGCCCCGTTACAAATCGATGAATGTCTTGTGGCTACGCCGGGGTAAGTATCCCCACTAGCCCGCGTCGACATTGGAAGGCACAAAAAGCATTCCAGCCCACCTGATAAGTTCTATGAGTGTTTGATGCTAGGGCTTGAGTTAATGAACAAGTAATCTCACCGCCTACCACATCGTGGGCAGACTGGGCAGAGGTTTATGTTTTAGATGTCATCTTTGAATAAAACTGTTTCCAACACACTTTATCAATATTTCAATCATCTTGATAATTAATCAGACTGATTCTATTGCATCTTATTGAAAATCAGAAAACTATTTGTAAATTAAATGGTTTCCTATGTTTTAATTAAAGAAATTCATAAGTATGTACTTTCATTGTTCTTTATGAATTGAACAATCCCATTTATGATTGATGTACTGCTGTGTGCAGCTAACTGGAGAAAAGTGTGGAGTAATGGGAGCCACATAAAACAACTAATTAAAATTGTTTAACAGATTCTAAAAATACATCCCAGGGCTGTTTTTTGAACTTTTTTATTTACAGGAATACAATATTTACTGTGCGGTTGTTTGATTTTAAAGCCTTTTAGTTTTCCCCTTAATTTCATCACAGAGTGATTACATGATTTTTGGTTATAAATGTAAAACGATTTCATCTTCATGCAAGTCCTGTTTTAGTAACCCATAGTCATTAGCCATGCCCAATCAGACTAAAGCCTGTGGCTTAGACAGTTTAACAATCTTTGAATACCTTATTTGAATAATTCTACTTTACTTTAATTCTTATTGATCTCAGGTGTCCCTCCACATGTCCACCAGCATCTTAGAAGCCCATAACCATGGTAACCCAAGACCCTCACGATCCTAGTCAGTCTCAGACTCCCAGGGCAGATGCTGAAGACTCTACCAGTGAAGCTCTGAAGACACTACAGGGAGAGTTGGAGACGTACAAGAAACAGGAAGCTCTCAATGAGAGGTAAGAACTATTTTTGAAATGCTGTGAACATGATTATCGTTTCACGAATTGCCAAAAAGTTACCTGGAACCAAACCTTAAAGTTTTGAGAAAACCATGTTTGAAGTTAAACTAGTTTTGAAATCATTGGTTTGTAGACTTTCGGCTTTGAAAGTCTACAAATCAGGGAATATACAGTGATGATCAAAGGTACATGTAGTTATCAAAAAAAAAATACGAGTGAGAACGAGTTTCAGTAAGCGAGAACGAGATACCCATAATCAGCCTCCCCTGCCTGGTCCCGAATGCAATCGCTCAGTATTGCTCGATTATGAAATGCCAAACAAACAAGCGCTTTTGAGGGTTCACTGACCCATAAACGATTTGGTTTGGTACGTTCACACAAGTAGCTAACTTTGCTGCCAACTTCGCTGCTAGCGAACAGCATAACATTTTTGACTCTGTGAACGCAAAAGTAAGCTAACTTCGCTGCTAAACTCCGAAAGTTAGAAGTTGAAATTTCTGCTGCCAGCTCAACTTAGCAGTGAAACTTGATACAAGCCACAAAGAAAGGAAATTGGCAGTGTTTTTTTCTCGTGTGAACATAACTGACCTTAGCTAGCTGTAAACATGATTTCAACTCGATGTTACAGCGCTGTGTATTTTTTTCTCCTGGAGGGAATTGCACGTAGGCCTATACATTTTTCTCTTTCTCCTCAGTTGCCGCCGAAATTCTTTAAGTTTTACAATTAAGTTGACATCGTCTATATTCCTTATGACAGCTAAATCATACTCATAACACAGAAAGATAATAAAGACGAAAGAATCAGACATTGTTGGATCATGGAGGTTTCTACCTCCATGGTTGGATCCATGTTTGTAGTTATTTATCTGAACGATCGAAAAAACGATTCTACGGCGGGCCATGTGAAGTGATCAACCTCCTTCCCAGAGCAAGCAACGCACGTGATGTAGTACGGTGACATTGCACACTAATGGGGACGAAATTGTTGCGTTCAACTTGGCTAGTATAGTTATGGGCCATAGAGTCTTGCTCTATGGTATGACACAGTCAAAATCAAAATGCACTTCTCTTTTCGAATCGGCGAACCTTAACAAAAATAAGAAACTTTTTATTTGTATTAACTAAGCTTTTCTTCAAGCCAACATGCACACATTTCTTCTACAAAACTATTTTCCGTGAATGTTTTATTTTTTTCTTGTAGTTTTTTTTAAACTAGGATAAATTTAAAGGACCTGTTTGTGTTAAGGCTTTAAAAATGTACGCATTTAGGTTGTCTTGTACCCGAGTCAACTTATTCATCAAGTAACAAATAATTGATGATGTAATATTTTCTGTTAACCTGTTAACTTTTGCAATTTTGCAAACGAACTGCTTTACTAGTTATTAATTTTTGTATTTATACTAATCAGTTTGCAGATGTTATGTATTTTTACTATATCATTTTTCAAATTAGACAATAACTGGTCAATGTAATGAAAACAAACATTCTGCATGTGTTTCTATTTTGAGAACATTAAGAATAAATGCCCTCATTGTACACCTTGACTCTGCCAGCCCTCGACCATACCCCCCCCTCCCCCCCCCGAAAAACATTAAAATTTTTGTGTATGTGGACTCTATAAGGCGTCTCTAGGCTGAGTGTTTCTCTATTACAGGTTTTTTTAAAGAGCCTATTCATGGTTGTTGTTCCCAAGTTTCCTATCAGATCAAACCGGACAGAATTCTGTGCATGATCGTCAACATGTTGCTTTGTAAAAGTGCAGAAGATTGCGTCAAAATCTCCTCCTTGCATTTACAGTTAGTTACAGATACATGTAAGTGTTAAACCTTAATGTGTGAATACCTACAGAATATTCTACTGAAAAATCTAGTGTAAATCATTGCAGCTTAGTGTTGGAATATATTGAAGGTAATTTTAGTTTCCACTCCACGCAATGAAATTTGAATTCCAAGTAAAACAATCCAATACATCAGAAAATGCAATCTATTAGCTGCTTCAACTACAGTTTAAGCATACTGCTTTACATGAACTATGTGTGTTGGAACTCATGAGTGTACCACAGACAGGCAACAATGGTAACTTGCTAAACTGAAAGTTGATATCAAGTTCAATATTCACCATACAATACAACCAGACAGACAGACAACAATGGTACATGTAGCTACGTGTGTGTTTACAGTACAGACAAACAACAATGGTGGCTTGACACACAAGTTCAATATTCACTACTTGGTTGAATAATTTCTTTGTATGCTGTACCTACCTGTACCAGTCAGCCAACTTTGGGGTGTACTCATGTACATGTACCTGCTGCGTGACTCCAGGAGGAAATCAACCTTGGTAAATGTTTTGTAACATTTTGTGCCCAGCGCCATTTTAGGACGGACCAGCTCTGGTGTTACATGTAGAATTGTTTCTTGTGAATTCAGAGAATTTTGACTGCTTTTTTTGTTCAATAAAACAAGGGACAATTCTGACAGTACTGCAGACATATTTAGGACAGCTGACAGTGGTAAACAGTGCTGAGGTGAGTACAGATCACAAACTAATTCAACTTTACTCAACACTTTATCTTGAGATAGGCCTAATATCGTACATAGATGCAAATACTACTTCAGTTTTGTAAGTTTCATAATTTATAAGTTTGTAAAAGATTGTCATATTTCATCTTTGGTTTACATGTAAAAGTGTTGTACAATTGACATGCTTGTATGGTTTCTCAAATAATGTAAACAGATTAGAACCTAAGTGTATTAACTGTTCTACGCTTTTGACATTTTATGAGTTTTTAAAAGAGTTGAAATCATTAAAAAAAATCAAATAGTCACCAGCATTTTGCTTTATAAGGTACTTGTCTCAATTTTTGGGGCAAAGTACCATGGTATCATTTATACATTTTTTACTTTAAATTTTGTTCAAACTTTGACAGATTTGTGTCCAATTCCTGATTCATTTTTATAACAACAAAAATTAAAAGAGTAAGTAATTTTATGGTGTCCAGGCATCCATTCATGTTTATCAGTGCTCCCTGAATATGTGTGTTGAGCACAAACTTACTCTCAACTATGCATTTCTTCAAAGTAATCAGATCAGTCCGCAATAGAGCATACCAGTGTCTAAAGAAACTTCAGACTCTGTAAATAAATGCCTTAAAGATCACTATTTGTCCATCTGCTGGGAAGTTAAACATCAAAATTCCAGTAGGGTTTAATATGTTCATGTTATCCATGGATTTAGCTACAATACTGTAGAGGAAAGTGCTTTGCAAACCATTGGAAAATCCCTCTTCTAAATATCACAATGTTTGGGTGTCTTGTAGACTCAATGGTTTGAATTTAGAAATTCTACCTCATCTTCAGTTTACATGTGCCTCATGTCATGATGTTGGTCAGAGGGGGGGGGGGGTCTGTGTCTCTTGTAGACTCCTGGTTTGAATTTAGAAATTCAACATTATTTTTGCAGATGTTGTCAATGTAGAGGACATATTCATGTAAACCTTTTCAAATATAAATTTAAAGTATAGTAAACTATATGTATTGTTTGCTTGCACAAAGCTACATGTAGAATATAACTCCTCCCTCTAAAAACATAAACAGTTTGTACCTAGGCATAAATAAATGTGTACTTTACTTGAGAGTGTTTCATCAATGTAATGTTAATTCTAATAAGTGGTTTCTTAGTGTTTACCAGTGTGATAAGCGTTTGTTAACTACAGGATTCAAACAAGCCTCTCATCACTCAGTATGCTCTGTGTTCTAGTGGTTATGCTCTAGAATGCCGGTGGTCATGGGTTGGAAATAAACCCTAGTAGGTTGCCTGTGGATATTGTCTGCATGACTTGGGAAAGCATTTGGCATACAGTGCTTATCACACATTGGTGTATGGATAACCAAAATTATTATACTTAAAAAATTGTTTAAATTCTAATTAGACAAAAGCAATTTGGATTTGTTGCTGGGTACCAAGTAGCACGAAGAAGTACAAATACTTTGGACATCGAGTACGAGTACAGGCATGCAACGCCCAAGCACTTTAAAATCCAAGTAGAGATTCCAACCACTCAATACAAGTACATGGATCTCAAAGTATGATTAAGAATTAGTTTAAACAGATGTAGTCTGAAAGTGATTTTTGTAAACTAAATGCTTACTCTTGTTTAAATGAAATGTTTTACTCTTTGGTATTTATTTCCAGATACAAATGGCATCTTCAAACCCAGTAAAGATTTCAGCTCTAGAGAAAATTCTCCAGGATCATCTGGAGTGCTGTATTTGCACTGACCAATACACAGAACCCAAACTACTGGACTGTCTTCACAACTTCTGTGAACACTGTTTGCTGAAATACCAGACTACCAACTACAAAGGTGCTAAGATGCTTATTTGTCCTCTGTGCCGAAAGGAGACACAACTTCCTCGGGAGGGTGTTCAAGATCTTAAGACTAACTTCAATCTAACTGGTCTTGCACATCAATTGGAGCAGGTCAGCTCATCACAAAACATCAGGTTTGTTTGTAAACTATGCAAGGAGGAAAATGAGGCAACACATTTCTGTTTTGACTGCCCCATGATGATCTGTGCAAACTGTAATGAAATGCACCAAAAGATTCCTTCATTATCCACCCACGAAGTAGCCACTTTCAAAAACATTCTTGAAGGGAAGATTGCAAGGAGAGAGAGAAGACAAAAACTTCATCCAGAATGCCAAACTCATAAAGGTGAAGTCATGAGGTTCTATTGTACAACATGTGATGTGATGATTTGTAGAGATTGCACTGTCATAGATCACTGTAAACCGCAACATGAGTATATTGACTGCAACCAAGCCTCATCCACATATAAACAGTCTCTGGCTCAACTCATTACTCCCCTTGAAGAAATGCTGAAGAACCTTGACCGATCTCAAGCAACTGTCTCAACAATGAAAGACAACCTGAACATTGCAGTTGAGAGAACCATGGCAGAGGTGAAGAACAGAGCTGATGAGATCAGGGCTGAGGTAACAGCTCAAGAGAGTCGCATCATGGATGAAATAAAAACTATCCACAAAGATCACAATAAGAAATTGGAGGAATATGAGCAAACAGTGAGTGTAAACTCACAGCAAATACAGCAATCACTGCAGACTGCCAAAGATGTCAGCAACAATTCATCAGCTCCTGACTTCCTTGCACTATATCATACAATCAGTAAGGACTTGACTTTACTCAGAGATCAAAATCAACCCAAGCTAGACTCTACCCTTTCCTCTCTGACATTTAATCCAGGGGTTTGTGATATCAACCTGGGTAGGATGGAGCCAAGGTGGGAGCTTGGTTTGGAGTGTGTTGAAGGACTCAATGGGGCTGTGGATGTTGATGCCTCTGTACCTGGGGATGAGATGGCAGTGGCAGACAAATATAATAGAAGAGTGGTAATCTATGACACTAAGGGACACCAGAAAAGAACTGTCCAAGTGTCACAAAGTAAGTTCCTTACAAAGTCATTTATTTAGAAGTGTTAATGTTGTTGTAAATCTCAGTTCAAACACAGTGTAAAAAGTACTCGTGATTGGTTATCAGGGTGAAAGTCAAAGGGTAATCCATGAAATTGAGTAGATTTTTTTCAAAGGTATTTTTAAAGTGATCAACTCAAGTCAATCATTAAAATGATGTTTACAAATCAGACCATATTTGTGATCAATAAAAGGTTTACTTGTAGTCAAAATATCTGTCATGAAAATGATTGATTATTCCTATTCCACTGTACCTTGTAGGCTAGAGCTGCATTAATCCATGCATGATCACTGAATCCACTCTATCTGCTGTCATTCAGGATTTTTATATTCCTCTGATTAACACCAACAACAAAAGAAGTTTAGAATACTAAATGAATAAATAACAACAATTAATGTGATTTAGGTAAAATCTGAAAATAACATTTTAAAAGAATGAATTCAATACCAGTTTTCTCTTGATAGTAGCCACCTTGCTAATATCAACAGGGTGTTGCTGTTTATTTACTGTTTGTCATAGTTACATGTAGGTGCTGGGTGAATTATTATCAAAGTTAAAATGGCTTTTACAACATTGGAACAAATGCATTTTAATAATAATGTCTTTTGTATTTTTTTGCAAAAGCAAGTTACATAGGTTGTAAGTAATTTGCAGATGAAGGATCATTGTATTGAGTCCTATCCATTTGTTCATTGTTTTCCAGGCCCTTGGGCTGTTGCTGCATTCCAGAATCAGTTAGTGGTTGTAGATGGAACCAACCCTGTCAAGATGTACAATAAGAATGGCACAAAGGAATTGGAGTTCTACACAGTGCCTCATAGTGAAGTGGGCAAGACAGCAGTAGAGCTCCGCAGTGTAGCAGTCATGAAGGATACAATCATTGTGGGGGATGTGAAGAGGTCAGTTATAACTAAACACAGCTCCAGTGATGGTTCACTCATTGACACTGTTTCAGTTCAGACAAAACCTCACTTCTTGGCCATTGACAGCAAGGATAGAGTTGTAGTCAGTGGTGGTGAGAACCAAAAAGTAGATATTCTTTATGGCAACCGTTCACTATTCACCATTAGACCAACTGTTAATAATGAGCAAGTTAAATACTGCAGAGGTGTTTGTTGTGACAGTGCAGCTATCTACATTGCAGTGCGCAATGAGTTAAACACTGGTCATATTCATCAGTATGACACTGAGGGTAGATTTCTCAGCTGTATTGCTCAGGGTCTGTACAACCCATGGGGAATCTCATTGACATCAGATGGACAGAAGCTGGCAGTGGCAGACTGGTACTCAGTGAAGATTTATAACAAGGTGTAATGTTATCTGATAATTATGATACTGGTCAAATACTACATGTATCTCATGGATTGAACTGAAAACCAACATGAATTAATATAATTCAATTACCAAGCTATGCAAATTGTTGTATTATTTTGTTCACTTAAGCAGTTAATATAAACCAATCAATCTAATTTTTTAATTAATTAAGACATTGAGTTAAATGTATGACATTTAACACACTTAATGTCCATTGTCTTGACCCTGTACATGACCTTTGTTAAAACCCTACATGGCCCTATGATTATAAAATCACCTGCTTACTCCATCCTTCTTGAATTTTAAATAGGTGTGAATAGCGTGCAATATGTTTTGTGGTTGAACACAACCTTAAACATATTTCTTAACATTTGGGCCTTCAAGGCCCTAGATAACTATTTTTTAGCTATAACAATAATTATGGTACATATCTAATACTGTCTTGTCAAGATACAGATGCTGCAAGTTCATGTACAATGAGTCAGTGTTGTAGTCGAGTCACCTGTGTCGAGTCCGAGTCCGAGTCACGAGTCACTTGTTTAAATATTGATTGCAAACCAAATGTCGTAAAATAAGAATTGGAAATGATTTACACATTTAATTTAAACATTTAAGTTCTGTACCTGCAGTTACAATTTTATTTTAGGTTTTACTCCTTGCCCCTTATCCAGAATATCTTTTAAGGGTTTAAAATGATTTTTTCTCTTCAAAATAACCATTTATATACTGATTTATTTATTTCAGAAAGGTTGGTGGCCAACAAGTTTTATGGTTTAAAGAAACTTTCTCTAAACCATAAAACTTGTTGGCTACCTGCTTTTCTGAAATAAATAAATCAGTATTGGTTATTTTACAGGAAAACAAATCATTTTAAATCCTTAAATTCTTAAAATTTGAAGTTGTGCCGGTCCTTTCTTTACTTTTGCGCTTGCAAAATTTGCACACCGCACTCGATTTTGAGGTTTCAACATTTTTGCTAAAGTTGGACCCAAAGGAAACAATACGGGGCGGAACGGCAGAACTTGTTGGCTGCCTACCTGATAAAAAAAAATGTTCATGACCAAACTTGACGTCGTGTGTGTGGGTGTTTGGCGTTTGTGTCGACCACGTGTGGAAACTGGTGCAAACAACACACATCCATCATAGTGCAATGACTGTGTTTTACAGGTACCAGACATGAGAAATGCCATTTCCCTGGTAATATGCATCAAGCACAAGCAGTGGCTATGGTGTTAACATTGACAGAATACCAGCATTGATTTTGGTGACGTGCATCTCTGTGTTATTATGCGTATTGAACATTTGAATCGAACATACACGCGCTGTACGTACATGGCAATTTACTAACCACAATAATCACGAACACTATTACTTGCAACACCGTACAACAGTGTACTTATTTATTGTGCTAGACGTTAATATTCCTCCATGTGCACTGTAATCATCGGAATTGTTTTTAATATTTTAAAAAGGTATTGTTTGTGAAAATACGTGACTCGCAAGTCACGAGTCCTCGGGGACAAGTCCGAGTCACGATAGTCGAGTCCGAGTCCGAGTCCAAGTCTTTTGCAGATGTGACTCGACTCAAGTCCGAGTCACCGAAATTGTGACTCGAGATGGACTCGAGTCCGAGTCCTGGACTCGAGTCATACAACACTGCAATGAGTACATTGACATAAAATGACCACAATCTGTCAATTCTTAATTAGAATTCAATCCCAAAAGATAATTGTTACTCTTTCTGTCGTTCAAACAATAATCTAATCAGTTTCAATTTAACAATTTAACAGTCACTTTAAGTTGAATTGATCAACAATTTAAATAAAACGTTCATTATTTTATTAAACTTAATTGTAACGAACTCTACATTAAATTAGTGATTAATTACATTTGTTGAATTGTTATTATATTGTTAGTACATGCTGTTATATGTCTGTGAGGCATGGAGTCTTATTCTAAACCTAGAAGCGCTGCATTAAGTTGGTGCTACACAAGGCTATTAAGAACTGCTCTTAACATCCACTGGAGTCAACATGTGACCAATAAAGTCCTGTAAGGGGACCTACCCAAGCTCTGGACAAAAATCAGAGAGAGGAGGATGCGTTTTGCTGGCCACTGCTTTTTGTAAGTACCTGAAACCACCCAAAGTGTTTGGACTTGTGAATGGACAGGTAGGCTTTTACTGAAAATAATTGGAGTTGATTAATTTGATGTTTTTAAAACAAATTCTTAAATAAGCCTTCGATTTTCATGAAAACATTGCCGGCCTTTTCCCTCCATTTTTTTAATTAACATAGAGAGTTATTTAAAAATAATAAACTCAAATTATTTTTGGTATAAGCCTGCATGTTCATTCACAAGTAGAAACATTTATGGTGGTTTGAGGTTCTTCAACCGCTGGAAAAACTGCTAATGTGACGGTAGAAACGTGGTCCCTTTACTGTTGTTCCTGTTATATTCAAGATTGACCATGAAAACTCTAATGATTCGTAATCCGAAAAATGACTTGCTCTGCTAGTTGAGCTGAAATTGTTTTATATACATCATGGTTTAATTGTTAAAGAAGAAATGTCTCACCTTGTTATTAGTTAATGTATTATATGTTTGTTTTTGTAGAGTAAAAACACTTGTGGATGAGCGAAGTGAGGAGCATGAAAAGGGCATTTCTTGAACCAAGTTTGAGTTGGTTTATCATCAATTTTGCAACAGACATCAACTGAAAATACATTTTTAATTGTTTTTAACCTGTCGCTTTTGGTTGACTAATGAAAGTAGACAGATATTCTATGTACTGCAAACCTTTCTAGATTGTAGCTCCAACATACAAAGTTTCAAATCCTACTTGGAACTGAAGTTGTGTACCAACATAATGACTTTACTATCTGAGAATGAGTAAACAAGGAGTTACCCCCAACTACCCTGGTAAGCTGGATGGCTTTATACTAAGCACTCTAAATACTCCTGGGTGACCCTGAGTATGGGTCAGATTTGAGTCTAAGTTCTTGGAGCACAGGGGAACTGTGGAATAGGTTTGCCCTTGTCGATACAATTAATAGGTTTGGAAAAAGTTTAACAAAGCATTGGATTCTGATTCAGTAAACACTACTGTTCTTAGAATTGATAAAATATCTGATGCCATAGCTTCATAATGGTCTATGTACACTGTTGTAAGCATTAAGGTACCATTTCCTACATCTTTATTTGCAATTAAACTTGTAGTATTAATGATTCTCCCAGCTAACTATTTTTGTTTTTATGTTTAGGAACAGGTGTACATTATGGTCAAGTTATGTAAATAAAAATACTGTGTAGAGTTTTCTGTTTAACCTATACTGGTAGTCAATTTTATTGGATAACCAAGATTTTTTTTCTGTAGTTAGTACACATAAAGCGTAGTTTTATTTTGAGTTTCTGGAGTAAGTTTGATCTGTATATGTGACCCGCTCTGCAAAAAAGGCCCTTATGTCGCAAAAAATTATTTTTGAGTTAGATACATGGTTGGAAAGGGCCTCTTCCCAGCTTTAATTTGGTGTATGTTAGAAGTCTGTAGCATTTTGCAATCCAGAGTTATACCATAATTTGCATAATAATTCTTGCCATTTTGGTCAAAATAGGTTGAGGAGAAACAGCCTTGTAAACTTTACACTGTATTTTAAATTATTTTAGGACAAAGTTCTTAGGAAAGACCCTAACAACGAGCACATTCCCATTATACTATTCGTCTGAAATTTTCACCAATTGTTGAATATGACTTATTAAGTTCAAAATATTTTTTATTTTATTTAATGCTCTATATCGCACTTTTTAAAAACTAATTTGCATATTGTGCTTTTTCGCAATCTTTTTCCTATCTTTAAAATGGCAAACACACACTTAGTAATTATTACGATGATTTTATAGCAGTTTGATTTAATTTTAGTACTTTTTAAAGTAATCCTAATGCCAACTAGACTTTTTAGAAAACCAAATAAATTTAAATATAATATTTTTGGGTGAAAACAGGAGCTTTTTGGCCAAAAAAATCAATCTTCCCACTTTTTGGTGTTTTTTTAAGCAACAGCTTAGGCTGATTCATTAAACCCTTCTGCCAGCTTGTATTTTCACGATTGAAACTATTTTGGGGTAAAAATGTAACATTTTGGTAAAAAAATACTTTAGTTTAAAACCGGAGTATTTCCATTAAAATCTAGCACAGTCAAGGTAGTTTGCCTTCTTATTGAAATCTGAAGTTGATAAATCTACTTTGAAATAATCTTTGGAATAAAAACTTGCCCAAATAAATATTACAAACAAATAAACACAAGGAACCAAAGGGGGGAATTTTTTTATTCGCACTGGAATCCACTAGCCTTATCGCGGTGTTCGTCGGCCAGAAGAGATCCGTTGGCATCGATGTCATCTCCTTCTGGAATACCTACAATAACCAAGGGGCAATCCTCTTCATCATTGCTGTCAGGGTCGATCTCTTCGTTAGTACCTTCCGCTAAAAATGGCGATGTGGAATCAGATTCCGAATCGGTTTCTGATTCCACATCGTCATTTTCACATCGGAAGTAAACGAAGTAATCTTCCACGAAGCCAACCATGTCTCTCTCCTCCCTGACAAGATTGGCATCACGGAGATCATTCAAAGTTTCAGCCAGACACTGATCCTTCGAACCCATACAAAAATAATAGCAGTTGGCTAATAAAGTAAATTTATTTGGTTAAAAGTGGTAAATAATTCTCAAAATCTTTTCGCTCAGAGAAGTGCAGGTCAGTTGTGTTGAACACAGTTGACTGCAACCTCGTCCCCATGGTTTACTTTATTTCCAACCAAACGTTTACAACTGCTCGACACACCTTGGGGACGAGGTTGACCTGGCTGTATTTTAGCGTGGCACGCACTTAATAAACAGTCACATGACAGTCAACTGACAGAGAATAAACAACCGATATCGTTCACAGCGCATGCGCGCACTCGACATTGGGCGCATTGACCAATGAGTGCACTACACTGTGTGCACGTGATAGCAAAGATCCACGCCCCTAGCAACAAGCGCTCTATGTCTACGTGTAATAAAACGACCTCCCCTGCTGTTAATATTGACCTCTGACCTTTTCTATGTCTACATTTAGAAAGACAACGTCCTCCGCTTTCAGATGATACCAAATTTATAATAGGGGGGTTTCAAATAATGTCGTGTCAGATGTGTAAAAGACGCAACTTTCCACTGATTCCACGGACGCCGATCGTACAAACCACGAACAAATTGTACATAAAACACGGGTTTTTTCCAATTTTATTGATCAAAATGAACATTCAATCTTACAAATTATGAAAGAGTGGACATCAACGATGTCAAAAATGGGATAAACAAAAAATCACATGAAGCAAGAAATTTTCACCTTTTCAACATTGACGAGCCCTTTTGCGTGCTAAGAGATAGCGCGACTTACGGGCCTTTTTTGCAGAGCGGGTCACATATAATCAAGATTGACATTACAGTGGATTATTGCTCATGTAGACTTCTCTTGATTAATGCTACTCTGTCTCTAACGCAAAATTTATTCTATACTTTTGACATTGTCAATAAATCTGGAGATTCATTCTCTATAATTATTTCTGTCAAGTGAAGATTTATTCCACTATTTCTCTCCCTCAGTCACTTTGTAAAAACTGCTCTGAGTATAGAGGTATTTCCTTATTGTGCAAATGTGTAGGAATTATTGAAGTTAATGGATGGATTGGAAGAAGTTCAAACTTCTTTTGAAGTGAAAACAAATCCAATTATAAATTTGAAAGTGACTAGATTTTTAATAAACACACGTCACATTTATTATTGCCATTTTAACCCCCCAAAAATACCATTTGAAATATTGCCTTTTAAAAGATTTAACATGAAGAAACATAACTAAACAAGAGAAATTAAAGGGAAAAGCATTTATTAATGTCTTTTAATAGATTTAGCACAAAGAAACTTAACTAAGCAAGACAAAGTAAAGGGGGGAAAACAATATTTAAATTAAGATTAACAGCAAGTCATATGCAGTTATCAATTTGTTTGCTGCGCCATTTCTTCCCCAGTTTGCCTTGCTTGACCAAAATTCCAGGGGTGAAGTTTTGCAGTCCTTATCAATAACTGTTTTGGGTTGTATTGGCCATTGGTTAATCACTGTCCAATGACAGAAACAGTTATTGGTTGATGCCGCCAAAAGGCACCACTGGAGGTTAAGCTTGGCCGATATCGCTTTTTTCATCCACGATGTATCATCGACATTTTTTTTGCAATATTCGATATTATCTCGTTAATTTGTGATGACGTCATTCTTCTACAAATCTCTCAGAGCAAGTTGTAGATACAGATGACTTGTAATTTTTACTTTGGTTCCATTGAACTATTCTTTGGGTTTTACTCTAAACCTATGGGGTGAAAACCTGGGCCTATTACTTACACACATTTAGTGTGTTAACTACTGCGCATGACAGACTGTTCTATATGTGTGCATAATTAATTAGATCACGCTACTCGCACGTATGCAACACGCACCTGATAACACACGTGATAGCACCTGTCTGCGTGAGACCTCCTGATCGCTAAGGCTTTGATGTTGGTATTTTCGAAGGAACCCTGTCGGATTGGATCTGTTGGGGAATCTTGCGGTTGCGGTCTGTGACTTGCAGCTCTTTGTTCCAGCAAGATCGTCTCGACTAGGAGATTTATTGTTGCAAGATCGTCTCGGCTGAGAAATGTATCGCGATACTTAATCGATATCGCGATTTACCGATATCACGATTAAAAAAGCCTGACTCGATATCGTTATCGTTTCAGAACTAGTATCGCGATATTCGATAATATCGGGGTACCGCCCAAGCTTACTGGAGGTGTGACATTAAAATATCCAATAAAGTTTGATATAGTAAATAGTCCTGTGTTTGATCCAATCTGTGTTCTTGAGGTACGCAGAACGCACGATCAAAAGAGGCACTGGTCCCCTCTCATAATCTGCTTTGATCTTGTGCCATGTCTAACTGTATGCAGTTTAGGGTGACCATGTAAAAGCATGATTCAATTGAAGTGGGTGTGCTAAATACTTCCATTTTGACATACACATGTTAAGCGCCCTGCAAGCGCTAAGCGCTCAATTTATTTTTAACAAGCGAGCATGCAGAGCAGTCACTTTTTATAGCAATCAGCGTTGTTTTTCAGCTCATTCCTTCTAGGGGTTAGTGATGAGAAGTATTGATATGGTGCTGTCCATGGTAGCGTGGCTGGGAAAATGAATAATGTTGTTTTTAATTTCCACTCATTGATCTGTGGTATGGGCTGTGTTCACTCAGTGCTCTCAGAGACTTTTTAATTTTTTTTATTATTATTGAGATATCGCCCATCTCACAGGGCGACACTTGACTGATTTGGGCTGTCAACCCAAATCAACTGTCACCAGGGGCACGTTGTCACCTACTCCTGGGGCTTAAACAGGGATATACCCCTTCCCGCAGTCTGTAAGGATGTAGGCATGGGTATCATCCACTAGGAGCCTGGCTGGTAGAGCAGATTTTCACTACCTTCCCAACTTTTTATGAAGCAATTATGGTTGAGTGCCTTGCTCAAGGTCACAAGTGTCATGACTGGGGTTTGAACCCACACTCTGCTGCTGACAACAACAGAGCTTGGGTCCAGTAAACTAGACTGATCAGCCATGACACGCCATAGGGAGAAAATCATTCCTCAGACAGAAGATGGTTCTCATGAATGAGATTCTGATCATGGTGTAAGGATCATCATTGGTTTGAATTCTACTGGATTTCACTTTTACATCATCTTCCTCTTTCTCATCTTTGTTCTGTACAGAAGGAGATTTCAAGTCTAGTTTGTGTCTTGAGGATGAGGAGTGTGTGAGTCTAAAGTGAAGCAGATGATGTCCCTGCTGGAGCATGAACTAGACCAAAGAAATCAGCTATGAGATGAGAGGAACCATGTGGTGTGTCTTAGAGTCAAGAAATAGGAGTTAAGACAAATCCACTGTCAAATTACATTCTGCTGCTGAGAGTATTGCTTAATATTCTTTCAGCAAAAATATTTTGGGACAAAGTCCAAGTGCATTCAAGCAAAAATGATGTGCTCACTATAACAGAAAATATGCGCAAGTACAATTGTATTTACTCTCGGGCATTCTCAGTAAAATTGGATTGTTGAGACAATAATGTTTAGCTTTGGTAAAGTCTGGGTGTCCTCTAGTCCCCCAAGCTGGTTGATTCATGTCATATGTGAGGTTTTATGAAGCATATGGGATTGGTTTGAATATACATGTGTATACACAATGACAAACTGTCCATCCTTTCAGGTATACATTTTGTGCTGGTTAATGATTTCTACATTTTCATTGGAAAAAGTTTTGTTAAAAATCAGCAATAATTATCCATCTGTTGGAGTAAAGCAATGATGATACAGAAACACATGGTGTATAAAGATTTAATAAACTGTACAAGTCTGGCATGTATTTGAACAGTTTGGGGATCCTTTGGTTCTCACATGTGTGCTTTAATGTGTGAAGGAAACAAAATCACACTTGGGAACACTGCATGGCCCAATTTCATAGAGCTGCTTTAACAGCGTTTTTGTGCTTACTGTGTGAGTTTCCATTTCACAGCGCTGCTAACCATAAGCGAAAAAAGGCATGCTTACCTTCCAGTGCCTTCTGTATAAAAAAATTTCTTGCTAACCTGTGAAATACGCTTACGCTTAAGCAAATGTTTCTGCTACAGTAAGCACGACAATTTGCTTACCGTTAAGCAGCGCTATGAAATTGGGCCCAGGGTCCAATTTCATAAAGCTGTTAAGCAGAAAATACCGCTTAGCAAATTTCTTTGCTAAGGAAAAAATGAGTGGGGCACAGTCGCAACAATGTAACCTTTATGGATTTTTGGCTGATAACCTGTTTCTGCTAAGCAAGATTTTTCTGTGCTTAGCAATTTTTTTCCGCTTACAAGTTTTATGAAATTGGACCCAGGTCCCAGTGTTTGAATATTGGCGAGACTTATGGAGACTGAAAAACAAAAGGTCTCCACAGGGGAATTCTAAAGAGAGGGATGTTCCACAAGGAATTTGTGTTCAAAGTCTGTTTGCGGATGTTAAGTGCATTACAAAATACACTGGACCTACACATCCCATCTAAAGGACAAAGCAATTATGGTAAAGCATCTTGCTCATGAACACAAGTGCCTGGAACTGGAATTCACACTCTGTTGATCAGAAACACTAGAGCTTTAGTCTGGTGCTCTTAAACGCTCAGCCACAACATGCCATAATAATAATACTGGGTTCTTTATCACACCCCTAGGGGCGTATCAAAGCACTCATTATTTGTTTTTCAACAGGATAGGCAGAGAGAGTTTTGAATTATGAGACCCATTTATATAGCACCTTATTATCAATGTTGCATCTTTTCATCCAATTATAGGATGCTCGTCTAGGAACTCTTTGCTGCTATTCTGTTGAAAAAAGACTCTCTCCACTGTCAGTCTTTTGCAAGCCAGTGTTGGAATGAGGAGTGCTGGAGGGAAAGATAGAGAAACTGCAAAGCAAGGACTGTACTCCCCACAGGGTAGAAACAGACAGAGAGAGTGAGTCCATAAACAATAAGAAGTTATTAGGAATCAGGTTGGTCTAGTTGTGACTTGTCCTGTCAATCACATCCATGGATCGTGGTTTGAATCACACCTCAGACCAGCGCCTCATATGTGGATGTTTTCAGTCTCTTTTATTCTACATACGTTTTAAGGGTTTTCATTTCACAACCAAAACTGAGTAGATCTTCATAGTTACATTGCTAATATGTTTGAAAGAAACCTAGGCAGATTTTGTTCTATAAAAATCAGAGTTGTCTCAAAGGAACTCTTCACAAACAAAATGAGTATCATTGCCTGTACCTGTAACATGGAGGGGGACATAGAGAGTCTGTTAACATCAGAGAATAGTTCAAGTACCAATTCTAAATCTTTTATTGTAACTGGAAAAAGCATCATAAGACACCACAAATGACTGTTTGCTTATTTTAGTTGCCGCAGTCTAAATAAGCCTGATGTGAACTAGTAAAAGCTCCCTGCATAAACAGCACTTTGTCTTTGTTATAAATAGTTTCTAAAATTTTAAAAGGAAAAGAAAACAGAGTCCAGACCCAGCTCTTTGACATTTGAGTAAATTCAGGGCCTATTCTCTGGAATTAAATCCCAATGAAATTCATTTGAATTTCTAATCCCAATGCCATCCCATCTTTATTTCCCACTTGGTGCAATTCCCTTTAGATCAATGTACACTGAGTAAACTTACTCCAGGGTTAGCTCAAATTTCCCTTTCCTTACCATTGGCAACTTTATTCAACCAAGCTTACACCAAAAAAGCATTCAAGCCTGAGCACAAAGGTCCATGTTCACCCTCCATACCCAAGCTTACCATCATTTCAAAGAGAAAGAGTGGATCTTTCCAATGATGGTAAAATAAAATAAGTTCGCTATTATGCGATCTCTTCAATTTGGAGTGGAAAGATCTGAAATGCCACACACCTACATAGCGCCATATTGTGTGTACAGAAAAGTGTTATAAATTACAGATCACACTTTGGAAAGAAAGACAAAGAACTTTGACATTTAATGGCTGATCTCAATGATTTTTAAATTATATGAAAGGGAATTCAATAAGTAAGAACCTTTGTATAACTTATTTTGCTGTAAAACAATTTCTTCATGGAGATAATAGAGTTTGTAAAAATGGCCTTTGAACGAAAGCTTTCTGTTATGTAGGAATTTGTGCTTCACGCTTGAGTGGTCAAATACTGTGGTCACCAGCGGCTGTTTTTGTCCAAACAATTTGGTAACAAAAGGGTTAAAGTGACTCCCAAGCAGGGAGTTTTTCTGTTCCTGGGTTAGTAATTCAATTGTGAAGAGTTAAACCACAATTTTATGTAATTTCCCAGTAAATCAATGAAGTTTGAGACTAAATATAGTTTGAATTGTTTCCTCAATAGACATGACAGATGAAGAAGATGGAAGACGATCTAGCTGAGATAAGAGACTGACATGACACCCTGATGCAAGAAATAACATGAACAGATGAGAAACAGGTAAGATGATCAATTCTTCTAGTGCTGGTAAATCTCTAGTTTTTGAAGAATTAATCCTGATTTACTGAGTGGTCTGATGCACTGGACTCAAGTTCTCACATGTCAATATTCTGGAATTCAAGTCCTGGTCATGGCATTTATTGTTTTTGAGCCTTCAATGGCTTTGTTCAAAGCTAGCTACTTAAGCTAAACTACAACCTCTCAGTACTTCTTGTTTTACAATATGGAAACATCAATTGAAATTAAAATCATTAAATTTATCAATGTAAAATTTGCATTATAGGCAAGGCTATTTCAATTTAAAACCAAAAATACTAGACTGACAAGAACACTGGTTTGTACTTAAAGGCTCATGAAAAAAAACCTTTGAACATTGCATGAAGATGGAAATGAGGACTTGGTTGGCTTTAAAAACCTAAACATTGTTGAAGACTGTAGAACCAACCCTGTCCACCAAGACATGAATGACCCAGCCTCGTTTGGACAAATGTGCGGGTAATGATTGTTTTGAAAACAACACTGAAGTAGCTATTTAACTTTTGCTGTGAATTAGGTGTTTTTCTCAACAATATACACAATTCCTGACAGGACAGCATGGAATAACAATCGAATAGAACCTGACTATAATATTTGCAACTATAACAAAACTGAATCCTAAACAGTCAGACTACACACTGAAAAACCTGTCATTTCATTCAATCCTGCATTGCATGTGAATACCTGCAGACATACAGGGTAAAGCCAACAGATTACCAGGCCACATGCAAAACACGCATAACACAGTGTATAAATAATCTGCTGTCCGGCACAGCCTTTGTACTAAACATGAGCATGATAGGCATGATTGCGGATTTTAAAATAATATTTAAATATGACATGTCCATAACGCATTTAAACATTTCTGACCTTTCTAATTTTTTTGTTTGTTATAAGAGGGAATTATGTCACACCATGATCTTAACAGTTTGGGGTGCTGCAGCACCCACAGTACCCCCCTGCTCTGCTGGCTTGGGTTTGGGTCATATTTTTAAAAACCAATTATTGCCTCTTAATCTACCCTTGCTTAAAATCAATGTTTATTAATTTCCATTCTTTATTCAAGCATTTTTGTTACGCCTAATCTGTCCAGTATTATTTGATTATGCTCGATTCTGACTCTTTGATACATGTGACTTTTCCCACCACACACAGGTCTACAGGATCAATAGAGTCAAATAGAACTCATGAAGAGAACGTGGAGACATCAAGAAGAGAGAAGAACTTGTCTAAGAGATTGAGCTAGTCCAACAAATGACTCAATAAGAGAAGCAGAAGAAGAAAGGTAGAAACCAGGAAAAAAATGCAGTGTTTATTTTAGGTTGACATTTATTCAGTTAATACGAGCCAAGATCATTGCTCCATCATACAAACTGAATGCGCCTCTTTGAAGGGATTCATATTTAACATTTACTAGATGCTTGAAGCTAAGCTTACATCCTTCTGTATGTTTGACATTCCTCCATGGGTATTAAATTGAGATGATTTTCTCTTGATAGATGACAAAGTGACAGCATGAGAAGGCATCTACCCTTAGTCTACAACAGCAGGAATTAGAGGCAGAGAAACAAGCTGAGAGAGACTATGAGGAAATGTTACAACAGGAGACATCTCTTATGTCACGACATTGCTTCCAATCAAAGGTAGATCACACTATCAACCTACACAGCTTCTATCATCAGGGCATAAAATAGCATTGACCTTCAATGCACCAAAGATTTTTTCAATGCAGGATTTTAAGTATTGCAAGTAATTTCAATTAGCTCTGGACAGTCTCTGAGCTCATGTCCAAAGTTCACTGGTGTCTCAGATCAAGGAGGTGTTCTTATTTCTATGGAGCAAGAACTGTTTGATGTGAGGATAGACTCAATGTACAGTTAAGAAGCTTCTCATTCTGCAAGCTATGTACAATTGTTTTGAATCACAATTTGTACTTTTACAACAGTCAGGGGGAACAATGTAATACTGTACACTACACAACTGATATGAGACATTTGTCCACTGTTACCATAAACCATCTTAGAGAATTAGTGACACTCTTTTAACATCCTTTGAATTTTCAGTCATTTCTGAAAAATGTCAACAGTATGATTTATTCCTCCTTGTACAATTCTTGTGTTGAACAATTTTGAAATGAACATTGTAAATAGGACTAGGCTAGTGCCCTTTCTTTGTGGTTTGCTAATTTAGGTAATAAATAAAAGTTAAACAATGACTTTATTTACAAGTTATGACACTGGTAGTCTATCACAATTAATTTAAACTGTTTTTTTCTTGAAGACAGTCACATGATATTGATTGAAACTTTGAGTTGTTACACCACTGGTTCTATTCAGAACCACCACAACTCATAAATAGATTAATGTCATGTATATGGTGTTAACTGCAAACCTTACTAGAATGTAGCTCCACCAAACAATGATTCCAATTCTGCTAATTTAAGAATTATTTGGTTTAAAACTGGTCACTATGAAACAACAACAACATCCAACAAGATTTATCCTGATATCAATTTATGTGTCCTGTTGAGTACATAGGCAAAGCAATGTAACTGCATTGAAATAGTCACCAGGGGAGACAGTGTTTCTACAATAAACAGTTTGAGGGTGTATGATTTATTTGCATCATATAAAGACCTTTAAATTAACAAAAGAAGGTCTACAGGATTTAACGCTGTCACAATGTTTGAAATCTTAAGAGAGTCTAGTGTGATTGCCTCTCATTGGGGAGACCCTGTAAAGCAGTTATAATGCAACAGGCTTGAACTTGGTTTCTTAATTTGTTCTTTTTATTGTGTTCTTTGATTTGGTTTTTCTTGTTTTTCCAATTTACTATTCGCATTTTGTTTTTTAGTTTGATTCAGAGTAGATTTTTTTTTAAATATTATTTTGTCTTTGATAATTGGTGGTAGCTTTTCTTTTTGTTTTGGCTTCAACGTTTTATTTTACAAATGTTTCTTTTTATTTGGATTACTTCTTTGTTTAAAAACTGTTGTCTTTGATTTATGATTTGTTCTTAAGTTTACAATTCTTTTAAACCTGTCTTATCCAACGTCCACCATTTCTCCAGGTTATACATTTTAATTTTCTGGCACTGTAATTTAATACTTAACTTCAAACTCATCAAAAGTAAATAATCTACACAAACTAAGTTTCTTTGGGTTTGCATGCACTAAGAGTTTAATGTCGGATTGTTAACACTGGTTATAAATTAACATAATGACTACCAGTTTCTTCTTTTCCTCTTTGATTAAAAGTGGAAAAGGTCTAACATTTTTTGTATTTATCAAAAAAGAAAACTATCAAATAAACAATTGGAATGTGGAGGTCGGATAAGGTAAATTATCTGTTGGCTTTATTTGGTCTCCAATAATTACATGGATGAAAATAGCCATTGTTTTGATTTGTAAGGTTTGCTACGGTTTTAATAAAATATTTTCTTTTTTGTTTGTTGTACCAACCACAAATTCACTGTTTGCATGTTTGATCTGAGTCAGTTGTTATCATGGTAATGGATTCCCCTTTAGACATTAGTGACAATCCAGGCCTTATTCTCATTCATAAACAGCAAGATTAATCAATAAAATATTGTGCAACTTTGTTAATAAAGATATGAGGGGGTTTAAAACAAAACGCCTTTTTAGAAGTTCTCGGGGTTAAAACAAAACAAAATCTTATTTTGAGTTAAGAGCAGCCGACTCGCTGTATATCAAGCCACTAAAACTATGGTTGTGACGTCGCGGCCCATATTATTTTGGATTGGGCACGGACATCAATTGGGCGTACTCGCCTTAGCAACCCCCCCCCCCCTCCCCATCCCCACCCACCCTTACTTACACCACAATAGATTTTAAATTTTTTGATATTAATATTGGACTTCAAACTGATGTTTGGCAGAGAACTTTGAAGACTCACAATTTTATCGTCATTATTTAAACGAGCTCAAGGCATGAGAAATCTGACTCAAGACATGAACATCTCCCAGTGTCCGATTGCCCCCAAAACAAAAACAAATCTCTGGGTCTGATTCTCGGGCAGATTTAACAATGGTTCTTTAAACTGAAACGAAAAACAGAAAGAAAACAAAATGTACTTGTCGGCGAATTAATATTGGACAAATCAATTAAAATCCTTAGTTGAATCCTAAAAAAGAAAAACCTATTTTCTTCGGTTTCCATTCGACATTACTTTCTGTTTTAAATGACTTGAAACCAGTCCAATGGCTCTGCTTGTCGCAATCACAATTTTTTTCTGACAAGACAAGCGCCGAATTTCTGCTGTGTAAGCGAAGTTGCCTAGCAACGTGTAGTACGCACGCGGAAAAGCACAAATTCCCTGCTAACCAGTGAAACACGCTTAACGTAAGTGCGGAATTCCTTCTTCCGTAAGCGCTTATTCTTTGCTTACGGTAAGCAGAACCATGAAATCGGGCCCTTGTTATTGGGCACGCTCCGTGGTCAAGTGGGAAACTTTTGCACTTAAAATTAATGATTGTGTTGTTGGTTCGAATCCTACCCGAGTAGTGTACCTGTGGAATGTTTTTTTCCGAAATCAGAAAAGCATTGATTATGTAGTAATATCACAAATCGGTGCAGAGTATTTTTCAACAAGGGTTTTGTATTGTTTTCTTAATCACGGTACTGTCGTGTTTTGGGGGTTTTTTTTTTCAAAATTAAAACAACGACAGTACTAAGGCCAAAGTAGAGACTGTGAGGAAAATGAGTCGGCTGCATTAGTTATATCCTTAGAACCAGTTACTTTTTAATTGTGTTGCCTACAGGAACACGACAACAATGAGGACTATGCCAGGTCGATGCCCCCAAGGAAAATTGACGTTTTCTATTAATGCACTCAAGGAATATTTTGGTAAGTTTAAAAGATCCACATTTCAAGCGATTCATAAAACCCTGAGACATTAATTTCTAGTTAAATACCCAGGGCAGTATGCACCAATGTACCATCGTATCTGCCATACGTTTCTTGTATTTTAGAGACCTCAACCACTTGATCACCTGTTCATGTATTTGACATAAGTGGAAATAAAACTAATTGATTGATTGACTGATTGATTGAATGATTGATCGAGGTTTTATATTATACATTTTTCCCCGCTGGAAGCTTGACCTTTGGTTCAGTGATAATCAGTTTTGTGTTCTCCCCTTTTTGTATCACCATTTTCTTGTAACCATACTGAGGCTGTGAGGGAATCTAGTCTGGTCCCGTAATATTTTGTCATTGTGTGCCCACAGGAACTCCACCAGTGATGAAGATGCCCCATTAAGACTCAATTGACAAGTTGTGTATTATACTTTCGTTGTGCAATGGAATGGTAAGTTTGAGAAGTTATAATTCAAACCGAGGCTAGAAGGAAAGCTATTGGACACTTTAAACAAATTTTTTTATTGATAAACAGATTTCAATTACTAACCAGCCTATGGTAAGATTGCTATAGTAGGGCAGAATACTTTCATGCGTGGTCTATGATTCACATTCCATTGGTAAAAATAGATTGTCCCATAATGTGTCTGACATTCTTTGCCTCATAACAATTAAAACTGGCCTCGGTATTAACACCAACGCTGTGGCTTGGTTTGTGAAGGCGCTGGTACTATCTCTTAACCGTGTCGCTACTGGTTCTGGGTTCGATTACCTGCTGGGTTTCGATTACGAAACAAGGCAATTTTACTGGGACTGGCACCATATATGGTTTGGGAGCCGCCTTGTTTACCCTGAGGGGGGAGGGCCCGCGGTCAGGGATCGGAGATAGGGAAGGATATGCGGTGAGTCGCTTGTCATCTATATAAATATGCCGGTAAGGGGCCTCTATTCATGGTTTATCATTTCGACCGTAAACTCCAGTAGAGGAATAACCCGAAATCGCGGCTCCTGAATGCCTGACTATCACCGAGTAACTTTTTGTTTGTTTTATTTTAGTGTTAATTCTTGTTAAATTTAAGTTGTATCTTGTTTTTAAACAATAACATCGACTACAAAGAGAGGGACACTCAAAAATATAGAATTAAATGACAGGGAAAATATGATAAAAATCAAATAATTGTTCTTATCCCATCTTAGCAAATTTTCGAAATAAATGTTGATTGTATCCGTTGGAAAATAAAAACTTGGACGCTCACTACGTCAAGCATTTATCCAACATAAGTTGCTGTCCTCTAGAGCCTTGATCACGACAAGTTTCCATCACCAAGTCGAGGCTGAGAGGGAACAATCTGCCCCTGAGAGGGGCTTACAATGAGTCCAGGCAGGTTGAAGCCCCCCCCCCCTTCCTGGAAGCTAAATCGAACCAGGGATAGTGACGCCCTCTGTTGTTGGAATTGATCCATTATCCATTTCTGTACGAAGGTCTTGGAACCAAGACTAATGGCTATGCAGTAACGCGTGGTGAAATGGTCGGTGACCGTCCGGTAGCAAAATACGTGTTATCTAATTTTGGCTGTTCACAAACTGTTTTCCAACAGTTTATGATGACTCGGGATTGCCCAGAGTATATTTTCAAAGAAAGAAATTCCACCCCCCCCCCCAACAACAACAACAAAATGTCAAGGGGTGACACACGGGCGGTTTCATCAAAAACCAAAACATGCAAAAAAATCACTGTTTTGGTCCCCTGAGAAACAAGTTTTTCTTGTTTATTTGGCCAACCCAACCCGACCCAGACATAGTCTAGAGTGCAACTGGCGTCTATCAATTTGCTAGATCAAGATAAGACTGACAGGATGATTGATTGCCTGGAAATAACGGCGGCTGAGATCAGAGAATAGCATCAAATGCCCTTTATTTAGCGGTGTATCAAATTTCAGTGAGAAAGTTAAAGGTGATTGTCGGTCGAACACTGACCCCCAGCTAAATTTGCTGGTTATAGTGTTGTCCGGCTATGCTCCACTAGACAACTTAAATATCTTCAATATTTTTGACTGTACCGTTAATTAGTAACAACAATTTGTTTTCAACCGGACGGTCACCGACCCCACGATCGCACTACACAGGGTTAAGACTTATTAACATTCCAGGTCATCTATTAACAAGAACATTCACGAAAAATAGTATTGCGTACAGAAATGGGAAACGCCCACAGTCTAAGGAGAAATGCCCGCAGTCAATTAAAGAAGAAGAAAACAACTACTGACAATAACGGTTAGATCTAAGAAGATCGTATAAAGTTGCAAACAAAACAAAATCTTACTTAAAGCTAAGACCAGCCGAAGAACTGACATGAGCAAGCAATTGTCAAATCCTGATTCTGACGTCGGCCAATAATCAAATGACAATTTTATGAATGTCGCTATAAATATTTAACTTCAAATATATTTGGCAGAGAACTGTGTGAACTTACAGTCGCCAGTATTTATTTGAACTCAAGAAATACAATGATAAAGTAGGGTCGAGTCGACCGGGTAAACCCGAACCGTACCTCGACCCTTAGTGTCCGATTTGCCTGAGACAGAAACGTCATACTGAGACTGAAATCAAGCAATGGTTTCTCGCGATCTCCGTACTTTTTATTGTGACCGTTAAACTAACATAGCGCCCTCTCTAGGCTTAGTTTTTCCCGGCATTCTCTGTTGTTCTTTTCAGTGCGACTTTTTTCAAGATTATGATGGAGTCCCACAAGGTCCAATGTGATAAATCTAAAGCGAGTGGGCGACGTGCTCATGGGAAGTTTATAGAGGGAATATTGAAATCATAGCAGTCAGCGGCGGCGCTAGGAGGGGGGGGGGGGCAAGGGGGGAAAATGCTCCCTTATTTTGTTTGCCACCCCCACCCCCAGTTTCCCTCCCCCTGCCCCAGTTTTTTCCCCGATGGCGGAAATTGAGTCCTAAACCATTGCACCCAATTGGTTACAATGTTGTTTGCGCTGTAAATAATAAACTCAATTTTATCCATTGCAATTAGCTTGCACCATCAAAAAAGCCAAAATACACTTTCCATCTCCGGCAATGTTAATAAAATGTGGATTTATTTATCTGTACAAGCTTGGAAACTTAGAAATGCATTGCCTGCCCAAAACCGCAAGCAGCCATTGTAAACGCAGTTCGCACAACACGTCACATTCACACAGTGCAAAATCTTATTTCTGGAGTGAATTGTAGGCTTATACAGTACATTATAGACTTTTGTTTGCCCCCCCCCCCTAAATTTAAGTTTTCCCCCTCTTGCCCCCCCCCCAGATTAACATGTCTGGTGCCGCCGCTGGTAGCAGCGTGCAAACAACATCCAAACCGTCATAGGATGTAGTCTCTTTTCTCTCACACCCTCCTTCCTTTATGTCCTGCACCCATCCAACCCCTCACACTCGATCCTTTTCTCCTTGTGGCTAACCCTCAATCCCCTCCCACATTTTTTTTTTTTAAGAACTGCACATGACGCCTCAAACGTTTTTAAAAGCTTGTTCGATACATGATTCTCACTCGACACGGGGAGACCCTTCATAACTGAAAGATTTTTGAGCATTATAAGTGCGTTTCCGGCCTTAATTACTTTCTTTGCATGTCCTCGATAAAAAAAATTATGATGCATATAAAAATTATCAAATATCATCAAATGTTTTTTCCTGTGCACATTTTGTGCATATTTTGTGCACAATGTTTAAACTAATACAGGAATGAGAACAAAACCAGTTGCATTTGATAAAATTGAACATTGTGAGCCTGCGATGTCCAACGACTCGACTACGAGCGAAAAATACCCACAATTCAATTCGCACGTGTGTACACGGCGCTGTATGAAGCGCATTCCACGGGATTGCGCAATTTGTAGATTGCGCACATTTTTGCAAAACCGGCCGCTTAAACTGCCAATCTAAAGAGCGCAAACTGAAGATTGCGCTTAATTTGCAAGGGTGGCAGATTAACTGCCAAATCTGCAGAGCGCAAACTGCAGTTTGCGCGCAATTTTGCCTAATTCGTTGTGCAAATTCGTTGATTGCGCTCAACACATGAACGATCGTGGACGTATCGTCAATCGTATCGAAATAAAAAAAAATAGCAAAATAAAAAAACTTTCCGACCTACCGACCCTATTTTTAAATGACATGTAATCGGAAACAGAACACTGTTTCTGTATCTATTGTGGTTAGGAAAACGAGTCAATAAGGGATAGGGAAGAACAGCTTATCCCTTAACTGTTGACTCCGTAGCCGACGTGTGCTGCAGAAAAAAAATCGTGTGCCGTGTCTTTACGTTGGCCTCAAAAAAAAAAGTAGATTTCTTTTATAGCGCCCTCTGTTGTTGATGAGAAGTTTAAACAAAATAACAACACTGCACATGTGGAAATTTAGAAAAAGACGTGGTCTGAACGAACGGTCCGAGAGCAAGTCGAGGTAAGCGAGCATTAACCCCTTAGAAGCAAAGTTTTTGAATTGGAAATGTACAGCTGTAATGTCGTATTGTTGCTAGTAAATCAGTAGGTTTAATTTTGTGTAATACAATGGTTTTTCTGCCAAAACTTTGAACAACTCTGTCACTTGCTATTGCCTATAACTGTTTAAAGTGCACTAACATTAACAACATATTATGTACGTACATGCATGGCATACAGTGTTCAATGTGAAGTAAAGTACAACCATGGAGGTCCTTCCTCCATGGTACAACCAAGTATAACAGTCCGAGCTACTGGACATTCTATGTTGGGTCCGAGTGAATGCTCATATGTTTGTTGATACCACTTTAGCATTGATTGCAAGGCTGTGTAATAGTTTGCTTACTATAGTATAAGGGTCATTCTTCAGTAAGTGTCTACTTTCGTGTCCCTATACTTTAACACCGTATAGACGGAAATTGCGTTATTTAAAAAAAAAATTGTTTGTGGATTTATGTTAATAAACACAATTCCGATTATGAAGGGACCACAAAAGTGAAGAAAAAAGTGTGACATGTTATTTATTTTCCCGGACGTTAGATGTCAACCCCCGAAAACCCCAAGTCCCGATCATACAATGTAAAATTTCTTATTGTTGTATTTTTTAGTGAAGGGAATTATTTTTAACAAAATTATTTTTAAACGCTGGGTATTTATTAGTTAAATCAATCAAAACCTTCAAAATACGGAATTATAGACCATTCAAGTCATAATTTACGTTTTTTTGTCGGGAAATGTTTGTCCCTAGGTTTTATGTCAGATACCGTCACGAACCTTTGCAGCGCCCTCCAGAATTAATAAAAATAGACATAAACAAGTCCTTCAGTCTTTGCGCGAGAGTGACGTCTCTTCGCGTCTTGTAAACAGTTATCTCCAGGTAGAGCGAATAAAAACCTACAAAAACTAGGATTTAAGTGAAATTATAGGAGCGTACCTTTATTCAGTGTCATCTCCGAACGCTATGGAACCCATTAAATATATACAGTTATTGTTTTTTTAAAGGATTTGTTGTGAAATTATTCATGAACTATACCAGGTACGTGGACTTCGCGCCAGACATCGTCTTTACCTCGTTGTTATACTTGGATGAAAGTTTGGACGTCATATCCGTCACAGTCAGTTCCGTCACATTCACTGATAAAGTCATGTGTTAAAGTCATCTCCGTCACAACTTTATCATCTCCGACACGGCATTGTCATATCCGTCACATGAGTTTTTTGTGCACATTTTGTGCATATTTTGTGCACAATGTTTAAACTAATACAGGAATGAGAACAAAACCAGTTGCATTTGATAAAATTAAACATTGTGTGTCTGCTAGTTAATCTGAAGTTAACATTTTTTGAAAGGAAGTTGGTAAAAAATTGAACATCAGTCAAATTTTGTGCTAAAAATCACCTCTTTTTGATGAACTTAATTTGTACAAGGGTATAAAATCGGTCAATTAAAGTGAAACATTAAAATATGTTGATTCATTTGAGGACGATACTCTACAATTTTACAGACCGCGACATGAACATTGATTTGTAGTCTTAAGTCAACTATTTTTTCAAGTTTTGTTTGTTCGAAAAGTGTGACGGAGATGACTATGTCCCGCAATGACTGACCAGAAACAAGAGGAAAATTAAAATTAATTCCGGTAAAGATCGCGCCAAACACATTTTTCTCATGCTAGGGATGTCCATCTATTGGAAACAATATTCAAAGTTGCAAAAATTACGTTTTTAAAATCAGTTTTCCTGCAACTCGAAAGTATACACTTACTGAAGAATGACCCATAAAGCTAAAAATGTGCATAACCACAGCCACACGAATGCGATGCCCGAATGCAAAGCAACTCCTGTTCCGGTCCCCCGACTGTCTTTAAAGGCCCTGTACACTATTGGTAAGATCAAAAAACACAATGTTCACAGATTCACATAAACTGACATGATTTAAAGTAAGTAATGGTAGAAAGGGTTCCTTAAAATATTTCTGCCTAAAATGCTATCGTTTCTGAGAAACGAGTAAAACAATAGTAATTATCGCGCGCGATAATTTGAAAAAACATAAGATCTCTTTTCACTATTTTCTTGTGACCCCAATGACCAATTGAGCTCAAACTTTCACAGGTTTGTTTGTTCATGCATATGTTTAAACAAAATGTGGACACTGATTTTGAGCTGTTACCAAAAGTGTACAATACCTTTAAACAGCACACCACGCTCTCACCCAAGGAAGCACACAAACGCTCGTTTCCACAGTCCCACACACACCGCTATTCCACACACCGCTATCGCCCACAATCCTAG
>JASTWB010000059.1:0-85889 GCA_032158295.1 Pycnopodia helianthoides
AAAATGAAAAGATTATTAAGAAGTGAAGTTGTTCATTTTCTTAGCAAGAATGAACCACTTTGAAAACTTCAAATTGCTGTGAGATTGTAAGTTTTTAATCAGGCCCCAGGGTAATTTCAATAATTCGCCGACATTTTTCAATTGTTTACAAAAATCATGCAAATTTTACTTTAATGTGAGTGCAATGAAAAAGAAACAAATGTTATCCTTGCAATCAGAACCAGGATGAAAAGTTATACAAATCTCTTAGTAAACAATGAAAATGTGCAAAGATGAACAAGTACAAGTAACAAAGGTTATCCTTGCGGTTTAAAACTGGGAAGAACATTTTCGAAAATCTCCGAGAGAACATTGGAAAAGTGCAAAATTGAAATGAAATTCTGCCTGCAGTGATGTGAGTTACTGCCACTGAATTATCAAATGGTGTATATGATGGATTTGGTTGTGACTTACTGGACTGAACCAACTGCTCAACAAGCTCAGTACAGCTTTCTCAACTGAGATTGCAGATTCAAGTTATCTGAAGAGTCATTTCTCTGTTATGGTCAAGACAAGAACTCCTTGTATAGACTACTGTGAGCAATAAGGAATTAATAATCAAGAGGATACTGACCAGGATTTATCATGGATAAACCGTCTGATGCATCAAGAGAACTCAATCATGTCAATGAACTGCAGGAGTTTTTGAAGCGTCGGGAAGGATTTTCTTCTCATCACTCACTGTGACAGTGAACTGAGGAACTTTATTGTATGAGCTGGTGATACATCCTGTGCTTATGTAAAACACTTTACTGGAGTGTGCAGTAGGAAAGACTAAGAGTTAGTCCTTGAAGGGTCCTCCATGATGAGACACTCACTATGTTCAGTTACATCTATCAGCTACTGCCAGAACACCACAAATCACTGCACATCAAATCCTACTAATGACCACATCTTACTGATGAGTGTGAAATGTTGTTAACTGCTTGATACCTGTTGCAGTATAGCTGTCTATGCCTACTGCCTGTTGCAGTATAGCTGAGTCAGCCGTACCAATTGTCACAGGTTTGAAAGTGTTACAGCTTAATATCCATGGATTTGCAGTATCACCATGCAGTGTTGCCAACATAGCTTCCCATGCACTGTCTCCACAACTCATGTTAAAGCAGTCACAGTCCAAATGAGAACATCAGCATCAGTCAAACAGTTACAGCCCAATCATTGAATAGTGTTGAAACTTTCACAACTACAATGACTTGAAGGATGAACTCCAAGTCAGAAGTAAAGTGTACATACTGAAGAAGTTTCATTCACAACGAACTGCTGTTTACATACATGTATCACCCTGAGAACAATGTCAGTGCAACACCATTAAAGTTAGGGATGCAGTTTCCTGGAAACATCATCTTCTAGTAGATCTTCAACGAACTCCTCAAGTAGACTTGACCAAATGCAGTCATTGTCAAAAAATAGATACACTCAGAGACTCCCTATGCATTATGGAAAGATTGTGCTGCAAATCCAACAGCAAAGAAAACTTCTTGATATTAATTAAGATGATCAGAGATGGAAGATGAATCCTGGATAAATGACACAGCAAGAATAACCAGTTCTTGATTGGCGCTCTAAGTTAATCTGATGCAATTTACTTGACAAAATGCACTGAACATCAACAAATGGACACTCTTGTTAATTATGCAAGCAGTGAGCTGCAAAACCAGCAGCAGAATTAACTTTTTTAAATCACAGATGATCAGAGATTAGACATGAATCCTGGTTGATGATAGAGCAAGGATAACTCAGTTCATTTTGTATGGATTACCAAGCTTGATTCAAGGCTACACAACCCACACAAATCATTATTGCAATGAACAGAACAATACAATAAATTTCTTCAATAATTCATTTTGGTCTAGATGCAAAATGGGTCAAGAACTTCCTTAGTAGTCAAAGCAAATTGCTGTACACTTCTTGTACATTTACAACTCATAACTTACTCTCTGTATTGATGAGTGTGCCTACTTTTTTATGAAGAAAATAACAGCTTGGGTGCAATTTCATAAAAGTGGTCAGCACCAAAATTCTGCTTAGCACAAAAATATGATACTCGGCAGGATTGGGTTACCAGTTAGGATTTCATGTGAAATCACATCATTGCAACTGGTGCTCAATTTATTTATCTTTATGAAATAAGAAAGTCATGATAATTATGACAATGGGATTGCTTTTTCAGGGATCGCAGTCAACTAAAAAAGAGGCAGGGATACTTTCCCAGAGAAGAAAGCACTTCTGTTAGAAAATAATTATTTGTCTGTAGATTTACAGGATTGTTTGAAAGGAGGAACCAAGGCCTTGAGCTGAGCCATAGACGCAAGGGGTTCTGTGGTCCTTCCTTGTGAAATTCCAGGCCTTCTTTTTATGAAGTAGCTCAATATTGAGATTTAGTGGAGAGATTTCTGTCTTCGCGTCCAGAGATATTTAGGAAAAGCTTCAGTCATTGCTTCAGTTATTAAACTTCTGTGTACAATCAATTCCTCAAATTGTACTTTGTGTTTCAGAAACTGATTACTTATTTAATGCAAGGCGATGTAAGTGACTGGTTTCCTGTTTATTTTTCAAAGAAATAAGTTTGTTCTAAGCAACAGCTGTTGTTATTATAGCAGTAATGACAAAAGACTCCATGGATAAAAAAATCTGTGCTGCAGGTTGAAATACTTCTCTTCTTGACTTTACTATTCAACTTTATCTTCTTGCTCAACTCTACTGCTTGGCTGTTTTCCTTTTTTGCTTCTCCCTTTGTCCCTTTTCGGCTTGATCCTTCCTGACCACCTCTTGTTTATCTTAACTGATGTCTCTTGAAATCAGGGACATCAGTGTACCACAATTCACTTTTATCTTTGTATGAGGGAAGGTTGTCCCTCTTGGAATAGTTGGAATATGGAGGAACAAAGGGATTTAAGTCCTGTGATGGTTTCTTGTGCCCAAGTTTCTCTCTTTATCACTGTGACAGGTTTTTCTCCCCCCTTCCCATGTCAAACTGTTACCTTTGTGACAGTTTCTCCCCTCCACTCGAGGGCAAAAGGAGGGATTGACTAGGACTACGACTTGAACTTTGTGTTCATCAACCTCTGACACCAATATAAAATCCCTTTCAGCGAGCGGCTGCTTGCAGAAAAGTACAGGGATCCGTTTGGCGGTGTGCCCCTCCCCTCCATCCTGTGATGGTTGGATCCTGTGATGCTTTGCTAGCAAAATGGGAAATTGGTGTAGTCCGCATTTGCTCTTCTGTCCGACGTTGGTCCATCCAACCCGGCACAGGTGATAGTGGGGTATCCTTTGTCCCACTACCTGTTTTATCCTGAGTGTCATCTATCGGTAAGAACCGATAATGTACTCCAGGCTCCTCCACATCCATCCAGTCATCGTTGGTTAATAGAGATTGTTCTGGGGGAATCACCCTTGGGTGAGATGTCCTTGGCTTCGGCTGGTCTCTTTTTTTCTTAATTTTTTTTGGTCTTGCCTTAGGTTTGCTATTTCTAGCTAAGCCTGTTTCATTTCTTGTCTGCTCTTTTCTAACTGGTCTTGCAACTCTCGCAAAAAGCCTTCAGGTTTTGTTATAATTTGTATTCTAAATCATAACAAATCCCAATCTCGATTCTGACACCATTGTAACAGTTTCCAATATAAAGTCCCTTTCAGCGAGCGGCTGCTGGCAGAAAAGTATGTGGATTCATTCGGCGGAAATATACCACCAGGACTTAATACTTTAGAACAATTAATACAATTTCAAATGGGGAACTCCTTAAGAGATGAGAAAGATACAGCAGGAGAATAAATTGGTTTCTGACGGCTTCTCATTAATATGAAAACAAGAATAACGTATTTATTGAACTTCCAACTGTACAGGGTAATATATTTCAAAGGGATCAATTATCAATATATTTAGTGAAACTATAGAGTGGTCATTGGAATACATGGATTAGAAGTAAACTGATAAGGAGTGTGATGATCCACCAGGGATCACAGTAAACAACTGTTGTAGTGAGGACAATGGATGGCGCTGTGTTTAGGGGATTTGTCCCAGTGAAGCAAGCCCTTGGGAATACTGGTCCCTCACTACCAATACCCTGCAAGGATATGGCAGACACTATTTCAGGACCTACCCTCAAGTATGCTCAAGCTCTCTTGGACTTTCTATTGATGTGCCCTGTTGTATCACAACCAGTCAATGCATATCATTTGGATAAAGCCTCTGCGTTAATTGGACCAAAGGCATTCTAGATTGGCTGTAACATAACAAGCTGATGATGTCTGTCATTGGTATCCTCAGTTACGTGATATTTCTTGAGAGACCTTCTTGACTTTATCTTGAGAAGTTTCATTCTTCTGAATCCTTTCTCTGCCTTTGCCTTAGCTGAACTAATATGAATCGCTAGTAGTAGAGGGATAAATGATGTTTGTAATGTATATATTTGAGGTTCATTCCAAGTTTAATTTATTTTACTTCAAAAATCTTACCATTACAACAACCTCCACTGAGTAAAGAAAGACATCCTGATGCCTACTACTACTAGAGCACGGTATAACGCCACTTGATCCTCAGACTCGAGGGTTGGATGCATTTGTGGTCATGTCAGCCTAGCTTGATTGCATTTCTCCAAGCCCTTGCAACTATTAACTGAATCAGCAGAATGTGCTAACTACTAGATTGATAAATGATGTCTGTGATGAAGGTTTACAGTTCTTTCATTAATCCAAGCTCAGTTTCTTTGGCAGAAAAAATTCCTGTGAAAACCAGCACCTCCACTGAGTGGACCAAGACACTTTGATGCCCTAACACATCATAAATACAAAGCTACTGGGATCTCTTGAAGACAAGGCTACTGGGATTCCTTGAAGACAGGGCTAACGAGACCTGAAGACAGACTTACCATAAGGTATAGGACCATAGCTTCAAAATTTTAAAGTAACTTCTATTTAAAAATTACGAAGCTATGTAGTGTACATTGGCGAAGTGGTCCAGCGCACCAAACTCAAGTTCTGATGCCTGAGTCATCAGAGAGTGGCTTAGAATCCTGGGCATGACACTTGTGTCCTTGAGCAATATAATTGCTTCTCATCACCCAGGAGTGAAATTGCACCTGTGAGGTTACATAATGTTGATGTGAATGATTAGCAGCCTGTGTGCCCATTTGGCTGCCGATGCTGCATACTCCAAAGGAGTTGAGGTTGTTTCAAGTTTCAGTAATGATTCAGGCTGAATGAACAAGAGTAGTACTAGTGTAAGGTGCTTTGATACAGTTTGGTACAAAAAGACCCCATATAATACCTATTATCAACACCTAATTATTAAAATAGTAAGCCATGGGCATATCACCAAAGCCTAAATTCAGATAAATAATAAATAAGAACCATTGGAAAGTGACCTTAATGTAGCTGAAGATATTTCCCAGGCTGACAAGTTGCAAAAACAACTTCAAGCCATGCAAGTTCATGTTAATAAATTAGAAATCAATATTTTATGTTCTCAATAATTACCAATTTAGTTCTTTGCCTTTAGAATTGAATATGAGTGTACGTTTCAAAGCCTCTTTTTCTCAGATTTGGTTCATTTAATTCATGATAGTCATAGATTATTACTATTTTTTCTTGTCTTGTTTAGGTTGAATCCAAGATGGGTTTGTGGCAGTGATTTTTGGTTGCAGTGACTTTGGAAAATCCACAGGGAAACTGAAAACTGATGCCCTGCACAACCGGATTACCTACATGAGAGATCTCCCTCAATACACTGTGGAGGAGAAAATGAGACAATCCATCACATGCAATGTACAAATACAAACCATTCGGACTGCCAACCTGTTTGTGCTAAGCATGATTGCAGTCACAGCTATTGTTTAGTAGCTGTCTGAAATTGGGCCCTGATCCTCAATCTGGCTCTGGCAGACTCCTCTCTGTTTGACATTCAGCATCGCTGAGCCCAACCTCACAAGCACACTCTTCCAAGCTGTTAAGTTAATCAATGGGCCCTGATTATCAATCTGGCTCTAGTTGACTCCTCTGTATTTGACATTCAGCATCCAGGAGCCCAACTTCACAAGCACACTCTTCCAAACTGTTAAGTTTCAATTTGTGTGTTTGAATCTAGTAAGAAGTAAGGACAACATACGCAGAGGAGCAATGTACAGACAGAGCATCCATAAAGGACTCTCCATAATAAGCAGTCACTTGGTACAGCCTTGAGTCCATCAAGATTCAGCCTGGACATACTATTCATGAGGCATCTTACAATGAGACAATCAAGATCATTTTTGTCAATCAAAGAAAAATAAAGAAAGTATCATTGTTAAAAAATATTTTGTAAACTATGATGAGGCACTGAGATGTCCAAAATTGTTGTTAACCTCAATCGAATGGGGGACTTTTGGGATGCTTGGTGGCAGCAGACTTACCAGGTAAATCCATTGATCTCGGCAATGTTAATTAACTTGTTATATGTAAGTTAACTAAACCAAGATGAGCAATCAACTTGTTATATGCAAGTCACTTAAACAACATGAGCTACCAACTTGTTATATGTTAGTCATATAAACCAAATGAGTAATCAAATGGTTTTATTTAAGTCAATTAAACCAAATAAACTATCAATATTTTTGTGAATATTGTCTCTGTAACCATTGGTGTCTGTCAGTCTCTCTCATTAGGCTTGTTTGTCAAGTTCAGTGATGAACTACGACTGAAGTCTTCTTAAGAATGTATTTGCTTTCATGGAATTTTCAACATAAAGATGATTTCACATTGTTCTGTGAATAAAATTGTGAAAACAACTGAAAAAGAGTATGGGGGAATATAATTATTCTCAGACGCCCCAAAGAACATAACAGCAAAATAACTTATTGACTCTTGGCACAGCTTCAACTGTTTTTATTTCAAACAAGATCTGGTCAATTACCAGTTTGGTAAACATGTACTAAATACATGAAAATTAATCATGACTTAATCAAGGGCAAATGCCCAAGGGCAGCTTTGCCAACCAAATGTACCGGGCCCGGATTCCTTGGTAGCTTGCCATAGGTACCATGAGGGGGCAGCTTGCCCAGCCTCTATACCACACTAAAACAGCAGTGTTTTCAAATGCTTACAAGGCTTAAAATAATTGTCGATAAAAAGGGGGGCAGCTTGCCCGCCCCTATAAAACACTAACAGCAGTGTTTCTAGAAAACTGTGATATAATTAAATAATCATACAAGGGTTAAAGTGATTCCACCGCTGGTACATGCGGTTGGATTACATGAACTAGCCCCACCGGAACAAGAGGGTGCCAGTGTTACCAAATAAACATTACAACATTAACATTGCAGACTAACCCATTAATTTGTTTGACCCAAGGCAGTGGCAGTCCACTTCCTTAGAAAATAATGCCACAGAGGTGTATCAAAAGAAACTAAAAAGAAAAGAGTGACCCTTTTGTCCAACCCCTAAAACAGCAATGTGTAAAAGTAATGTAACTCAGTGGTAAGCCCAGTAACTTAAGGCTTAAAAAGTGATTCCACCGCTGGCACATGCAGTTGGAATACTAGTACCTAGCCCCACCTAAAAAAAACTTTGATATAAGTATTACCGAATTGATATTACAACCTTAATTTTAAACTTGAATCCCTGCCTTCCCCAGTAATTACTTGTCCCCCATCAGGCAGAGGAAACCACAAATTTTTATGGAGGACGAAATGGGGTAGTGGAGGGTTGCAAAATTATGTTTACTCAAATGAAAGCTGAGCCAAAGTGATGAGCTTTTCCCGCTCCTTTGATGTACCGACGCTTTTTTGCACCAAATTGCCACCTGATTGGTCAAGTTGACCATCGTAGTCGTACGCGCAATTTGCAACTAGGTCAGCCCCGCCCAGCTGCCCCGGAAAAAGTAAGGGACGTCACCAAGTAAGTCTAACAACAGCCAAACGGCAGAGGGCGCTATTACCAAAACTGTCAGAGCCGTGTCTTGCACCACGGCTCTGATACACTGTGGGAGTCATCTGTGGCGAATTATGTATTTTATTGTTCATGCAATAAAATAAATTATCTGGCGGCTGCCAGATAAAATATTCACATCCTATGTCAAAGAAATGTATTCACATGTCAAAGAAACCTATTATTACCTGGAACTAACAGGCTTCAGTCCAGTTGTTGATCACACAAACAGATTAGCAGGACTAAAGTTATGCAAAATTCATTGGAAATTACATTTTATTTTAAATGTATTATACACGATTGGTAAGGATAAAAAACATTGTTTAATTTTAGTTTAAAAATAGCTGAAAGCTTACTGATTATGAAGTTCATACTAGTAAACAAAATTGTGAAATATTTCCCTCTGAAATGAAGTCTTTAAGGACAATATGTTTACGTGCTAAAAATTGTGCCTGGTTATTCACTATTTTCTCCTGACTCGCCTCAAATTAAGCCTAAATTTTTACAGGTTTGTTATTGAACACTGTGTGCGAATTTTTTGTAAGCTCTACCAAATAAAAAACTAGTATTCATAAGTAATACATTTAAGTTTTCCACAAAGAAAACAAAAAGATTCTCAAGTTCTTGAATAAAATTCATTACGAACTAATGCTCAACCAATACAATCCCCTGGAAGTTAATTAAGTTTAATATCTCTAATAATGTCTTTAAATCGAATAAAATTGAATAAAAATAACATTAAAGGGGCATGTTACCTTTGGATCAGGTGCCTTTGGGCTATTAAAAGAGTTTGCTATGAAATAAATATGGTTGGAAAGATATTTTAAAAGTAGAATATAATACTTCACTTAAATATTCTCTAAAATTGTGTGCTTTTTGTGTATAAAATTTATGACAGAACACCAACTGCTATTTTGTAGACCCAATGTTGGACTCCATGTTCCGCTGGTTGTATTTTCAGGGCAAATTTATATGTGTTTTTTTTAATCGCTTCTTACTAACTAGTGTTTTAGTGCAGGAAAAATTCTTTAAAACGGATGAGGAGTAATTCCAACAGCAACATTTTGAGAGTTGGAGTCAATGTACCCCTTTAACTTGGCCGCCTAAAATGTCCACTACAGAGGGCGCTCTAGCCACCCTAATCCATTTCCACACGTGCCTGGATTGCCACATGTGCTGCACACACGGTGAGCTAGTGTGGCGTTGGGGTTGTCAGAATTGTTTGTTGACTTTTTAAGCACAACGGAACGAAGTGTTGGTCCATGGTTGGTTTAACACTTTTTATTGACTTGGTTGGATGGGTTCACACTATTTTTTACAGTAACTAACACCCGTTTGCTGGACTGAAGGAGGAAGTGTAAGTGGACGACAGCGAAAACACTGATTTAACTGTAATACAGCATGCTTAGTGCACATTTGAACCACCACCACGACAACCACAACGCGAACGGCATGCAATGCATGCACACCGGACTTGGTGAATTGTGGTTACGAGCGGTGGCCATGACGGACTTCTTATGGCTGGCTGTATCTCGCAGCTCATCGTTGTTTGTAGTACCCACATTCAAACACGGATATACTTATGTGTGTCACTGTAAAGGAAGTTAGCTGTAACCATGCAAACTATTGGATTCAGAACTGTATACGAAAACTGGAGTTGTAGCCGTTATGGAAGGGACGGCCTTCAGCAACCACACTTGAGTCATGGAGGTGCATGCAAACTAAATGTGTGGATTCAGAACTGTACACGACAACTGGAGTTGTAGTCGCTCTAGACAACGACGGCCTTCAGCAGCCACACTTGATTTGACAGTGGAGGGAGTTGACACGAGGATTGAGAGGCTTGCCTTCCAATGTCTTCATGGAGTCACCAGCACAGAACTCTGCAGTGTTGGCGGGGATCTGCACGGAAGTAAGAATGGTGGATTGGTGATTTCTGGTACGGTCTCACATTTACAAGAATCATCTTGAAGTTGAAGTTAAAGAGGAGCGGAGTTGAACTTTCACAACATCATCCATGGTGGTGGTAAGTAAACTTCAGTACATTTCTCAACCAAATTTTGGGAACATTTCCCTTCATAGTAAAACATTGTTTTGTGTGTGGGTTTTGTTGTGTTTTTTCTTCCCCACAGGTGGCATTCCACTGGTTTGCAAGAACTTGCTTTGTGTCGTTTCAAATGAAATTGGTCCTTACACTTTACAGTTCCATTCAGTATTGAGAATTTTTTCCCACTTGAGGGCATACCTGTTGTTGATATGTCATCTTCTGATTCTGACACTGCGCATGCTGTAGTGTAATATTAAGCTCGTCCCATCTTGATAGTTAATCTGCCATGAGAGCATGAAGCAGACTGATGATTACAGCCATATGTGCTTCTCTTCCTGAGGGTACATCTGCATAACATTGTGTTGTACAAGATCACAGATGATGGCATTTTAAATTATCTTTAGTGAATACAATTCGTAAAGTGCCACAAAGTTTTTGAAGGTGCCCCACTGACCGATATGAAGTTATGATTAGATCTATTTACAAATCATATAAGGAAAGCTAAATAACATGGTAGACCTACCCTGACACAGATGGATCAAACAAAACTATATTTTAGGGGTGTGTGTGTGGGGGGGGGGAATTGCTGAGAATTAAAGACATTTTTTTCCCCTGTACTACAGAAATAGTAGTAGTACAGTAGTGAGTTCTAGAACTATGGGGTTTGATCCGCTATCGTAGAAAAAAAAAACTGAAAATGTCAGTGAAACAAAATATACCAGAATCCTTTGTAAAGTGTAACAAAAACTTACTTCAATATCGTCTTTCCAGTCAAGAATTTCTTTGTCGTATGATTTGCAAGTAGTGTCAACATGGGCTCTTGCCACGGTGATGGTCTGGCACAACCCAATTTGTTGAAACAAATCAAACAGTCTCAATGGAGACCCTTGACGCCACATTTCAACTCCAACATCCGCCTGCCAGAAGTTGTATATCTTAGGGCTGTGAGCGTGCAGCAGCATAGTAACACTGACTCTAGACCCAGTAACTGGGGCGCTGTACTCCTTTAACAAAAATTTTGACTTCATCTGTCGTTCATGAGCCCTACTGGGCATGTGGTGAAAGAGATGGTTGTCTTTAAAAGCTTCGACGCATTTGATTATATCCCCGAGCCTTGACACCCTTGTTTTGTTGGATTTCGCCATGTAACGATCAAGCAGTTGCTCAGTAAACATCTTTCTGAGTGAGGTTCCAAGGGTCCCAGTTATCCGGCTGACACGATCAATGTGTGCGTCGGTATAGTTGCCCCTTGCAAGCTTCAGCGTATCTACAAATAGTAACAACCAATCATGTTCGTTAATTTCCTTTCAATAACATCTAAAAAGAACAACATGACAATTTGTGGATGCAAACCGATCCACAGTATTCATGACCCCCATTCACTGCAATAATTGATAACAATGTTATGTGATAACATAGAATCTTATATAGTTATATAATAGCTATTGATTCCTTAGCTTCTTTGGTAATTTAGGTCTTACTCTTGAATTCATTGTTCTCAAATTTGTTCAGAAGATCAAGGGCCACGTTTTTACCCCTGCCCCTCCTGTTATGTTTGCCGTTCTGTTCCAGGTGACATCGTGGGCCAGAGGGTCTGGCAGCCATCCATTTACGCCTTAAAAAAAACAAGTAAATATACGCTGGCCATTACTCAAAACATTGAGAAAGATCTGAAGATTAAGTGCATGTACTTGAAGGAATACTGTGTAAAAAAAGCACATTTACCTGTGTTATTCCAAACTTATGGGATAGGCATACTTGTTTAAGAGATTATATTTGTAGACAGCAATCCAAAGATATTCAGAGTGAAGGAAATAATTGGTTAATGGAAGTTGGTTTACTGTCTGATTGAAAGTGTTATTAGGTCATAGTACTTATTTTTCATTAAACAGGACTTAAATACCACTCCTGTCATTTAGTTTTAAACGTTTGGTTACCATGTTGTATCATTGTAATTAAAAAATATTGTTAACACACTTACAGTTTACTTTTCTTTGTGGCATCAATGTGGATACCAAGGGCAACATTCCCTTAAAGGGTTGTCCTCCTAAACGGCATCTTGTTGTTCACCTCCTCCATAACTTTTGTCCATTTGAACTTCTCCAAATTTTCCAAGGTTACTTCAGTAGTTAGTGATGCTATCCGCTTTTCAGGTTGCATGACGGTCGTAAACTCCCGATGTACTGCCCTTTGCACAAATGTATAAATTGCCTTTTGTGCACCACGAAGCTTGTACATACAAGCTAGAGCTTTATCATAATGGGACGCTTGTACGTGCTTGATGACCATTTCCTTTAAAAAAATGACCTCGATTCTGCATAGTGTTTATTTCTGAGATGTTTAATTGAAGATATCTTCATAATATGGGCAGTTTTCGGAAGACTTGATTGCTTCCTTGACCAAAAACTTACTGGAGGCTCACACAAATCCTCTATTTTTTCATCTTTATTGATCATTTTTTACATCAAATACATTCATGAGAGTAATCTGTGATAACTACACTTCCTAAAAATACAAAGATCAGATAATCAGATTACATAGAATGGCCTCAGCGACTTGTTCCTGATTACGATAGAGCGGGTCACATTTAAAGACTTGGGGTTTCAGGGAGCGATTTGGTCCAAAATGTTTGCATAGCGAAACTGCTATTCAATTTTTGCATAGCAGTCCATAAATTTTGTACAGCAAATTTAAAAATGCTAAAATAATGTAAACTTGTGTAACAGATTTTTTTGAATGGTTTCTATGCTTAATTGAGGCCACGGCTACTTTCAGAATGTCTATAATTAAAGAATAAGATGTTTGTGAAAACTTGGATTCCTACAAAATAAACACAAGAAAAGATTAGCTCCACATTTGTACAAAATTTGCATTATGTGCACATTTTATTAGAAATCATTAGAGAACATTTTTTGGAATGCATAATCAGACCACCGGTACATGTTTCATTGGGTTGACTGACTCACTTTTATCATAGACTTAAGTTCTTTAACATAATATTTTTAAATGCCTTGAATAGTATGAATTGGAGTTTTGTATTTTTAAGGACTGGAGCTTCTCCCTGTACAGTGAGTGGCCCACAGGCCAAATGCATAGCGGTGTATATGATGTCACTAATGCCTTGCAGGCTCTGGCCTTGTGCTGGACCCACCTAGTACCATTTGCCTTTTGTGGTTTCCTGACACTCTCATGCATTATCTCAGCAATCTGAAAATAAGATAACAACAGAATTTTATAAATCATTTTGTTACCAATAATGTAAACGATTTTGTTCATTGATACCCGATTTTTCAAACAAACATCTTTTCAACATCTTATTTTTGTACAAAGCTCAGGAGCTAAACTAACACTAAAGTTTTGATTTAAAATCAAGCACTTACTGAAACAATAAACAATTGAAACCAATTATTTAAGTTATTTTATTTTAATCTTTTTGCACTTTTCTCATAAAGAAAGTACAGGGAGTTGAGCATTTCTATTACTATCTCAACACCAGTATCCTTGAAGTCATCCTTGGCTGCTAACCTCGAGGACATGATTAAGACAGTGTGTAACAATCAGCCAAGGTGCATCTTTCTTGAGAAGAGCAGCAACTCCTCTCAAATGACCCATGTTGACTGCAGCACCGTCTGAACAGAAAGCAACCATATGGTCGACCTGGAGATTAAACTCGACCAAAGCCTCCCTCACGCTTTGTGTGATTCCCTCTGTGTTGGCATGTTCCATGACATAAATCATCTCTCTCTCAACATTGGCTACATCAATGGAGCCGTCAATAAATATGCTGAAATAGGGACTTCTGTCAAGGGCCGCTTTCAGGTCATATCTAAGAATCTGGATGGAAGATCAACATTCAAGAATTTAATAATAATAAAATAAAGGGAGGCCTAATTTATAGCACCTGTGAGCAAGGTGGGACATTTGCTTTGGAATGCCTGTGTCCCGTCCCTCCCTAAAAAAAGTAAATAAATAAATAAATAAATAAATAAATAACTAAATAAATAAACAAATAAATAGTTTCTTTCCAACACTTCAACTTTCTGTTTCAAGTTCTGAATTTTATCACTTTGACTCATCTCACTTGAAGTACCTGCTGCTTTATCAACATTGCCATGCTCAACCTCACAGAAACTCTTCTCCATCGATTTTACAAACCGTTTCTTTCTTTTCGCATCCTTACGACTTTGTTTCCATGCATCAATCATACGCAATACCCCATTCTCAAATGATTTTTCACTTTTCTCATACACAAAGTACTTGCACACAATCTCTCTCATTTTCTTAATCACATCTCTCCGACTACTCACCTTCTTTTCCTCAACCATCAGTTCATTCCACAAACCAAACACAAATCCCTTTCTCAAACTCTCCAATCCTCTCTTTACATTTACAACAACAATCTTATCAGCTTCACCAGCTTTCATACGGTCCAAATCACTCAAACTAATACCAACTTCATCACAAAAATACTCCAAACTAGCCATTGATATTAATAGTAATTACCAACAAAAAACACAAGAAAACTTCTCGAAATTTAAAATGTGATGAATGCAAAATAACACAGGAGTTAGCATTAAACTATTTAATAGAAAGATAAAGCTATTAAATTATCAAACATGCAAATTAACAGTAACACAGTTAAAGTTAGTAAGATTATGTTAAATTAAAAGAACAATAAAACTTATCAATGTTTTAATATCAAAAATGCAAAATATACTACAGGGAAAGTTAAAGTTAGTTCAAGTATTATGTTTAATAAATTGAAAGAACAATCAAACCTAGTTAAAGTTGTAAGTTTGAGTAGGTTGAAAGAACAATTAAACTTATAAATATTTAAATATCAAAAACGCAAAATAACAGTTAACTCGGTTATAAAAGACAAAGAGTATATTGAAAGAACGATAAAATAAAAAATGCAAAGTTAAAAGTTAGTTAGTAAGTAGATTAAATTGTTTAAATGTACCGACTTGTTAAATAGCAAGGTTACAACGGTAGCGTCACAGAAAAAGTGTTTGCCGGTTTTTAAGTACGGATTTCAATTTAAGACTTCTAAATATCTGAAAGTCTAGTTGGTCTAAAATTGTACAAAGTACTAGAAAAAAGTGCTTTTAATAGCTTCCTTTCATTAATTAATTTTTTGAAGATGGGACATTGACACTTTTGCATGGATTTTCGCCGGTGTACGCGTCACGTAATTGTGGTTCTGACGTCCCTAAGAGTCTTAGCTAAATAACTTGGTAGAATACCTTGACATGGATGGATCAATACTATATTCTAGGTGTGTGGGGGGGGGGGAGTTGCTCAGAATTGTTTAGGTACTACAAAAATAGTAGTAGTAGTTGTTGTTGTAGTATAGTATTTAGTCACCCAAGATTTTAATAGTACAAGTCAAATAAAATAAATAGAGTATAATGGAGTGCAAAACAACATACACATGTGTACTTCAAAAATCAAAAGACAAATTGAAAACCAAAATGCGTTACTGTTGAAATGGAAACAGTAACACTGACAAATAAAAGAACAACTAAGAACAACTAAAAAACAGACAAGACAAGCCCATTCTACGGTGGCCAGGATTAATAAAAGTGAACCAAACTCACTGTGACTGGAAAGCCTATCAATCTTAATCTCAAAGGCTATTCTGAAGCAGAATACAATGTTGAAGTAGGAATTCTTCAAGTTGTAACCTTTTTCATGTATTTGTGAAAATATTTTTCCAAAGAGGGTTAGATCTGCTCTGTGTTTATGTGCAGTGGTATAGCAGATTTTGTGTACATTTGTATGCCAGGAACAAATTTCACAGCCCATAAAAAAACTCACAACTCTGGGAACTGAAGACAATCAGAGCATTATTGATCAAATCATCCAGTTGTAAACACCAAGTCTTGATAGTGTCAATTGGTGGAGGACTGAAATCTGTTGAAAACAGATTTGGCCACCATGGATCCCCAACAGTTTGCCAGGTTGTGTTTGATTTCTCCCAGAACCAACTTAGTTCAATGATTTATTGCACTGTTGAGGTTTTGTGCATTGAAGTCTGTTGAATGAAGTAGCGAGACCCGGTGTTAATCTACTCTTTTTACAGTGTGGTCCAATGGTGTGCTTGTTGTGTTTTGCAAGTCCAGGCACTTATTGGAGGAGGTCTGTGTTGTGGGTTGATTTGGCTTCATGTTGTTGTACTTTTTTGGAGTAGTAAAATTAAGTTTGTACTGGTAGGCAAGTTGAGGTTGAGGGCAAATATTGGTGGGAAATCACGTTTGTATATATGACAGAAAAAGTATTTTCAAAGAAAAACTTGAAATTGTCTCACTCATAAATTAGTTTTTCTTCATCTGATTTACTCTTCTTGGTAGTAAATAAGTTATTACTTCTAGATCTCGAAGTCTCCTTCTGGTTCTAGAAGTAGATAGTAATACCTGTGTAGACTTTGTTAGTGTTAAGTGATGAAATTTTCTGCAGGTTTGAAGTAGTTAGAAACAACTTACTGACAGTTAGTCATGGATCGAAAAAACAAACACACATAATCAGAAACTTGAAGCAATCTACCTCTATTCTTTCCAATGATCCATTCTTTTGTGTAACTTAAGAATGTTCTTCCAGAGCTTATACTTTGAACTGACCAACATTCAAGAAATTTGCTGTACATTTTTACTGTTTTTTTTTGTGTGGGTCTTATACTTTTGTTAACAAAGCAAATATGTACACAGCCAAACATAAGGTTGTACAGATCCAACAGTAGTGTTATGAGTCCTGGCGTGTAGTACATGTTGCTACATGAAGGCTTTGCAAGACCATCACCATCTTCATCATCATCATCGTCAGTTGCTTGCTTTTTAGCCACTTGTGTGAAAAACTTACGCCATGGCGAATTCTCTTTGATTGTGTCTGTACGTATGTTTGTGTCGTCTTGACTCGCTTGAGACTCTTCATTTTGATCGATTGTCTCCTCTGACTCATTAACCTCGGAGCGGACTTTACTTCTGTCAAACAACTGGTTCAAAGTAAGCAGTGCCAAATCCACACGTAGACTTTCGTTGTCACTGTTGAACACTAAGCACATGTTGAGGAAGACATGTTTTGCGCTTTCTAGACTATGCTGAGTCTGCATGAGTCGGCGAAACAGTACAATATGAATTGCCTTTTGTGCTTGTCAGTGGTGAATTCGTGCAGTCTTCGGGAAATATCCTTCAGCATATGAGCAGCACATATGTGCGGGTAAGTGTAACCTTTCATAAAGTTGTGACGCACATCTCCCTGAACAATTTGGTATGTTCTCCTGAGATAGCACTTGCAATCCTCCACGTTGAAAGCTTGCAAAACTGATTGCAACAAGGCCCATGAGAAATCGGTTTCTACTCTCCTCGGCACCACGGAAGCAATGTTTACTTCCTTTGCTAACAACAAAAAGAAATCAAGACAAAAAGTGCTTGATTTCAGTAGCATGTTGATCATTATTGTGATCATTTCTGCTACTTGAATTCCAGCTTTGCCTTTCACTGGATTTTCCATTATCAACGCATAGTAGAATATGCTCTTTGGCTGGCCTGGGATTTTTTGCAAGAGAACCTGTTGCATCTAAATGCAGTACAACTTTACCTTTCTTGGCCTCTTTTATGTATATTTCTGCTTGTTCCTCAAGCATAAGATGAACTTTGAAGGGGTAGCAACAAAAATACTGAACAAATTCCCCATCGGTGTAGTTTGATGCAGGGTGAACTTCTTTGTACACTTCTTGCAGAAGTTTTGTTTCTTGAAGAATGTCATCATGTAGCCTTGAAGTTCTCTTTTTGTGTAACGCGTGCGCACGCGTGTAAGCTTGCGCGCCAACATGCGTATGTCTATGAATGACACAATTTTTATGCTAATTAAACATCCTATATGAAGTGCGTCATGTGTAATTTTTACAAAAGGGGTTTACTAAAAGGTTTATATCAAAATAAGTATCCTTGTCCCCAGGCAGAGTTTCAATTTTGTTTAAAAAAAATAATTTTACAAATTGTTTGTATTTACTATAAAAATTGAAACTCATTTTATAAAAAATTTCAATAAATATTTTTGTCGTTCAAATATTTGTTGAGGGTAATTAGTTTGCCTTGACTCTTTTTTGCATTTTCCTTTGCTACCTCAACTGTTATTACAGATTTACCATTTTTTGCCCAATAATACTTTGTATCCATTCTACTTATGTGAGAAGGAAAAAATGGTTTCTTTACTCCTTCATGTAAACAAAAATTGTGAACATGCTTAGACTAACGTTTTTGCTGTGTTATGTGATTTAGGCCATTATGCACTGTGGTGCTGTTTGTTCCTTGAGATTCTGAGAATATGTCCACAGAACATCTCCACTTTAATAGTCTCTTGTTCTCTATAGGTAGGGTATGGTTCCTCATCTATAGGTAGGGTATGGTTCCTCATCTATAGGTAGGGTATGGTTCCTCATCTATAGGTAGGGTATGGTTCCTCATCAATAGGTAGGGTATGGTTCCTCATCTATAGGTATGGTTCCTCATCTATAGGTAGGGTATGGTTCCTCATCTATAGGTAGGGTATGGTTCCTCATCTATAGGTAGGGTATGGTTCCTCATCTATAGGTAGGGTATGGTTCCTCATCTATAGGTAGGGTATGGTTCCTCATCTATAGGTAGGGTATGGTTCCTCATCTATAGGTAGGGTCTGGTTCCTCATCTATAGGTAGGGTATGGTTCCTCATCTATAGGTAGGGTATGGTTCCTCATCTATAGGTAGGGTATGGTTCCTCATCTATAGGTAGGGTATGGTTCCTCATCTATAGGTAGGGTATGGTTCCTCATCTATAGGAAGGGTATGGTTCCTCATCTATAGGTAGGGTATGGTTCCTCATCTATAGGTAGGGTATGGTTCCTCATCTATAGGTAGGGTATGGTTCCTCATCTATAGGTAGGGTATGGTTCCTCATCTTTAGGTAGGGTATGGTTCCTCATCTATAGGTAGGGTATGGTTCCTCATCTATAGGTAGGGTATGGTTCCTCATCTGTATTTCAAGTCATCATGTCCTCTTCTTGTGGGTCAAATCCAATGACTGTGATTTGTGTCTGATCTGAGGAGACATGCTGTTGACAAAAATATATGTATAGTGTATAAATGTTTGTAGAAATCTTGGTCCACATAACTGCAATTTGACTAAGAAAACATGACATGGAAAAGGAGTTTTTGATGGCATGATGTTGAATAGCTGCTTTATTTACATTCATACCGATTATTAGTTCATTTCTTTTCGGTTTCTCACAACATTATCAAATGACTTTACATACTGAGAATGTCTGCAATTTTAATTTTTATAACAAACATGACAAATTTATTTAAAACAGCGAATTACTAAAAACACAAGTCATACATTTCAGATGTTCTCAGATTTGGCCAACCTACAATCATTACCAAAAATAAAACAAAAACAAGTTTGTTCCTTATAGTAGTAGTAACACTCATAGTACTAGTAGTCTGTGTGCATTTGATTTTGCCGCATAATTATTTTCCTTCAACATTAACAAAGAAAACATTGCCTCAGAAAAGAACATCTAAGATCTTGATTTTCCATTTTTGGTTTTGAGGATTGACAATAAGAAACACCAATCTTGAAATTACTTCACACTGTAGAAATGTCTAATCTGCTGCTGTTTCACAGATTCAGTGATTTGTTTCCCAGTTTGAGAGTGTCTGTATTAACATTATCTTTGCTTTTGATAAAACTTACCTAACACAGCTGAAATTTGGATGGGATCCAAGGCTCCTTGTTGCTCCCTCTGTCCTTTCTCAAGCCCATCCCACTGGAGTTTGCCATTTGCTTCTTGGTAAAAACATGAAAAACAAGGTCAAGGGCCTCAGTAATCAACTTGTTGGCCTTGTTTGTTGATTTTGAGGCCCTTTGAACCATTGTTGGATAGCCTAGCTTGCTTACAGGAACACCTGCATACTTGTGGGGGTCAACGGGGTCATTGACTAGCAGTCTCTGTAAGACATAATTAACATCAGCGTTAAGAAATGCTATCTTCATACAGTTCTATAAAAAAATGTACTTTTAATGTGAATACAAATACTAGTTGAATTTCATTGCATCAACAATGTGAAAACGTTGCTGGACGCGTGGATGCCGCAACGTCACAAAAATTTGCTTTACATTCGCTTTCAATGTAAACCAGCAATTCAAACTGATAATATTAGGGAATGACAAGATTCGTATGCCTTATTAAAAGGACAGTACCAATTCAACCCATGATTTTTTTTGTAATTTTTTTTGGGGACAATTACAACAGATGATCATCTCAGAAGGATTTAAACTGAGTTTAGACCAAATGATATAAAAGGACATTTGTATAGGGTGGGTTACCTTTGTCCCCTAAATAATGTTAGAAACAGTACAGTAAAATCAAATCAATTTTGTGATTTGTGGTACTGCCAAATCAAATCATGTGTTTAAAGCAAGTTCACTTATACATAAACTTCATTTCTGCTTGAGGATTGTGGTGACATTAGATCTTGTGTGCATTTTTGAGCCATACACAACTGCCCCAAAATGTGTGTATATGCAATATGGTTTATGTAGGTTGTGTGCACAACTCAATAGAAAAACCACATGTGCATTACAACCAAACTGGGATTGACAAATTGACCTACAAAAAATGAATAGACTACATACTGTAGTGATCTAAAAAGGAATCAACCGCATGCACAAGCTAATTGCTAAGCGCGGTTGGTTTCTGAAAAAAAAATATTGATTTTGAATACATATATTAATAAAAAATTAACTGAGTACAGTGGTGTGCCTGGGCTAAACATTTGGGATATTTCTGGTCACGCTATACTGATGTAGAGGTTTTCAGCAGCCGAGCGAAGACTGTTTCTGCCTCTTCCTTCTCTTCCTCTTCCATTACCAGTACTTCCAACTCTTTGCCTCCCCTCCCAAGTATTTTACAAGTACCTGGGACTGCTGGTTGTGGGGAGTATTCCAGGCTCTTAGAAGCGACCTCATGTCGGAAACCCACTCCTCTACTGTCGGGTCATTCATACTTGCCCTTGTACCGGTGAACACATTGACCTTTAGGTCAATCGGCACAAAGGTGACGTGGTGGGCTGCTGGGGCTTAGGCAGCTCCTCCGTTGTTAACCGCATCTCCTTCTTCCATGGCTTTAGCTAGAATCCCACTTCTGACATAAAGGCATCAATTACCAAAATGTAATTAACATTCTCAAGAGACACAAAAAGTTACAATCATTTAGTAGTAACATCAATGCGGTAGCCACGTCCCCTCGATGTACTGTCTAAGTTTGATGTTTTCTCTCCACATAGCACTCTCCTTCAGATCATTAACTGCCTGTGCGTAGTCTTGTCCCTTTTCCGATGTTGCAATTTTACGGAGCCTATACATGCAAAAGAAAATGAAATAGTACCATCCCAGAATTATAACCACTTTAAATGTACAGAGAGTAAAATGAATACAAAAAAGGCATACTATAAAATCACATTGTCTATGAAGGGTGCCAATTGGCACCCTGTCATGAAGTGTGTATAATTAACGATCAATATGCAAATTCAGACATGAAAGATCTATTACAGGATGAGCATCACGGCCATGTCCATCAAGTATTTTATTTTATTTGTTGCACACTCCCACATAAATGACTTGAATTATCAGAATACTTTTAGATCATCCACACTTCATGTTATGGGTTTTGTTACGTGTATTGTGTGCATCAGCTCTACTGGAATGTCCATATCAGCGTAATATGTGAGACGAGCAAGGTCTTCTAATCCTTTCTTTCCCGTCGATTTCTCCAGCTTGGTCGCAGCTGTTTTCGCCTTCTTTCGCTCCTTTTCTGTTGCTCCTGTCAATGCCCTCTTTTTCAGTTCTGCAACTAAACCCCCATTTCGTAACTGCTCATCCTTAGAAGAGGGAGAATGTCGTGGTCGTTTCTCCTCACTTCCAAATCTAGTTACGTGGACACGAAGGGGAGAGTCTTCACACAGGTGCCGCCTATTCTCTGTGTATATTACCTTTTGGTAATGTGGGTTCCACACACCTGCAACAGATCACGTTGTTGTCAAGTATACTGTCAACTATATTCATGCAGTTTTGGGCTAAAACAGTTGAAACCCTTAAAGTTCTCAGATGGGCCCGATTGGTCTTTATGAACTTTTAGGCAGTATCAGTCATGGAATTGAAATCTCCAGAAAGAACAAACTTTCTAACTAGGCTAGGTTTGTGTACAAACATACTACGGTTTCACAGTGTAAATAAATACTAAAAAAAAACAATTAAAAAATAATGTTTTGTTTTTGTTATGTGTTTAAATGTCTAGAAAGGTTTTAAGTTTTGAAAACAGTTAATGAAATCACATTTCAAATGGGTTGTCACATTTTTCCAACTGTCTACATGCTGCAGTATCTTAGGGCAGCCGTACAGTATTTATCATGGGTGGGGCAGCGCAGATAAGACAAACTGGTTCTCTACCGATTGAGATGACCAGTGCATGCGACGTGATAGGTGGACATGCGTCTCAGTATCTGCTATGTATAGTTTTTGCTGTGAGCGGCCCTCACTGCGGGGTTTCGGAGGCAAGCACATTGTTTTTTCTAATTCTCAGTAGATGTCTTATACTTTGTCCAATAATTGCCTCAACTGACTTGGCAAACTTTCTAGGCTGTCTTTCTTTTTTTGGTTTGTAAGTATTCGTACACTGAGCCTGTTTGTCCTATAACCGGAATATGAATATTGTCACACTCCCCTGGATTTGCAAATTGCATGCCCATTCAACTTTGTCACAAATAAGTTGCCTGTTTCCTGACCTAAAGATTCAAATGCTTGCAGGATTTCTGCATCTCCTCTACCTCTGTAATTTGGTTGAAAGTTGATTGGTATTTTTTTTGTCATTTCATGGTTTCCAGCAAGTCACATCGAGCTGGTTTGGTTCCTATGCGCTTCAGGGCTTTTCGTGATTCTCTGCATTTGTGCCCAACGTGACACTCAAAATAAGGTGTTTTTCACAATATGAAACCATACAAAAATTGTTTTACTCAATTATAGGGCCTATGTAATCATTACACACTCGTTTTACCTCTCTATAACAAAATCTTATTTTCGTTCAGGTTGATTTTTAAGAGTAGGACATCTACAACTGGGGTCTTGGGTTCCTAAGGATTATTGACAGGCTCAGCATTATGATTGCCACCACCATTAGCCCGCTCCCACCTCGCCTTATGCCCTCCTTCACTGTCCGCGGAGCCCTTAAGGTAATGGGATACCTCTCGTGGTCAGCATTATGATTGCCACCACCATTAGCCCGCTTCCACCTCGCCTTACGCCCTCCTTCACTGTCCGCAGAGCCCTTAAGGTAATGGGATACCTCTCGTGCTCAGCATTATGATTGCCACCACCATTAGCCCGCTCCCACCTCGCCTTACGCCCTCCTTCACTGTCTGCGGAGCCCTTAAGGTAATGGGATACCTCTCGTGCTCAGCATTATGATTGCCACCACCATTAGCCCGCTCCCACCTCGCCTTACGCCCTCCTTCACTGTCCGCAGAGCCCTTAAGGTAATGGGATACCTCTCGTTGTATTTGTTCTCCTGTAGCAGACAGGGTTGGAGAGTTCTTCCTGATGGCTTCTGTGTGATAAATAAGAGGAAAACGATGTACATTTGAGGATAAGATGACGCACAGGAAAGTGAAGAACAGTGGACTTGAGTACAGTTTAGATGCATATCATTTTTCTTCTTGTGGTGTAGTCGTGGGATCTCTGTCTTTAGCATGTTAGGCACCTTGTCAAAACTATTCCCGGGAATATTCAGGGATGGTCCTGGTTTTCTGGTCTGGATGTTTTGTTATTTAGTTTCTCTCCTGCTCAGCTCTCTCTCTCCTGGTGCTGGACCACACTCTCCCCGGGTTTGTTTACACTCCCCTGCTGAGCTCTCTGGGGTTTGGCCCTGATAAGATCTCACAACCCTCCATGGCTTTTCAGCAACACAGAGCTTGAAATCTATCAACCCCGATTGATAATTAACCTTTGCCAAAACAATATCAGTATGTTCAAAACATCCATCTGTGCTGCTAGTTTTGGAATGGTAGGATGGTGTTTAAATAACTTTTATTACAATTGATCCCTTATTGTGACCATCAACCCTATCATGATTACAGTTGTTTGATTAGCCATCATCGTAGCACAATTATTTCCCACGTGAAGGTTTTTTTTACCCTTCTTGGAAAAAATACATGGAAGAAGACTGCATGGAAAAACCTACATATGCAAACAGTAGACACATTTCACACATGAACAACAAAATTAACACACACAGCTTTTTGTTTAAACCACAATGTGTTATAACTCCTCACTCAGTTATATTATGTTATAGGAGAATGAAAATGCATCTCCATTTATTTTATTTAAACAGCCACAGTAAAGAAATATTTTCAGTTGGAAAGGGGAAGTTGTCTTTGTTGCTGAAAAGGGGCGATGAATTTATGAGAGGGCAAGCAAGGTATATTATCCATTTCATTTGTTCATCTTTCTCAAAACTCATCAAACGAAAACTCAAACAGGAAAGTAGCGGAGCCTTTAAATGCTCATTGTTGTTATTAAATTCGTGGTTATTAGGTTCAATAAAACTAAAAAATAATGTCCTTAAAAGATAATTTTGAAGCCACCAAGATGATGTCCACAAATTCCAGGAAAAAAGGCCCGCTGCTAGAATAATGGTCGAAAAGGCACGTCAAGTAAAACTGAATCTTAAACCGTACAGTTTCATGAATAATGATACGTCTAATGAGAATGCCTTTTTATTTTTACATTATTAAATAATAATGTTAATGCACTCAGTTAATGAAAAAACATATGTACTGCAGGTATAGCGTTAAGTATATAATCTTAAACAATGTACAGCAACTAGTAAATATTGCATGCTTTTGCTGAGGACGGTTACATTTCATAACAAAAAGTATTTTACAGTAGTTTAATTGGTTTGGGGAAATTTATTCTTTCGGCTACTTAATTATTAAATCATGGTTAATTCCGAAAGAAATATTTTCACATCTTCTGTTTTCTGCGGATGTGTTTACATGTGTCATTTATCAGCTGAACTGTGCGACAGCCGCTGTCGGTGCTCTGGTTAGTAAAATTAGGAAACTGTAATTTCGCTTGCCTAAATATTGCCTGAACTATAATTGGGTCTAACTTTGGGATATCTATTAATTTGTTGGTGTCCCTATCCCTTGTCTCTCCTGTTATGTTCATACGGGCTAGTTCGTTGTCGGAAAATTCTTTCCGTAGGAGGATTGAACACAGAGTTTTCCCATTCGCATCTGGTTTTGAAGATGCTCTTGAAGCAACTTTTCGGACTGCAATGTTATAACCCGCTACATCACGTTCCAGTCCGGTCCACACCACCCAACAAGTATTTATCTTTCTCTGTTGAAGATATATACATCGGGCTTCGGGCACAAGTTCATGCGCTTTTAGTATTGCCTTCTTGACAGTTATATAAGTGGAACTTTGCTTCACTGTTAAAGCAGTATATGCTTCTGGAGCTTTTCCTAATAACTCACTCTGTAACAACAAAGTCCAGTATCTTCTGGCCATTTCATACTAGCCGCAATTTTCTCAAAATGGAGAAAGTACTTGTCCACTTTCTTTTCATATTTAGTAACATCAAAACTTTTAGGAGTGACCACTTGAGCGGCAGGAAACTTATTTTAGCCTCTATCTCTTTTAGTTTGATTTCGGTCTGCATTTGCAGCTCTTTTTCTTTGAACTCTAACTCTTTTTTCCAGTGCTCTCTCTCTTGTAATTCCAGCTCTAATCTTTTTATTTCCAGGGCCTGATTTTGCTCTGGGTATGGGTCTGTTAGACTTAGCGCACTCTCTGGCAGGATCTCTTCGCTAACCAGATGCTCGATCACAGACAGTCCAATTACTCGTTTTGTCATTGAGGGAGTGACATCTATAGCTTGAAGTATTTAGCTACTTCTAGAAGGTCTGATTTTCTCAGACACCTAACCTGCTCCTCAGTGGGAGATGTCAGACATACCCCATCATGAATTAGTTTCAAATCAACACAACCAGAGTTTAGTTATACCATTGTAAGCACCAACAGGTAATTGTTGCAGGTGCTCATGGAAATCTGTAAACAGTTGTTGAAGCTGTCCATCCTGAGTAATTATGTCAACACACTTTGAAGTGTTTCTCTTCTCCGGTGCAGACAACACTTCAAACACAACTGATGACATCTATAAAGGAAAAGGAAGTACTGAAAAATGTTGTACCGCCTAAGTTACTGGACTTTATAGAAAAGGCCAATACAAAAAAAAATGAGCATTTAACAATGAATTATCACCTCAGCAACCATTCACCTGGCTCCTTTGTATTCATCTTTCATGACAGTGCGCCGTATTTTTGACCACGTGAGGGCGATCTCACTAAGAATATTTTCTGCGATTTCAGAGATAAACTTCGCTCTCTCCAGTTGAGGGGCATCTTTTGCAGGGTATCTCTCTGGTACTGCCTACCTGTCACTGATCCCAGTCACCTTCATAGCAGCCAGACACACCATCCCTCCAGTCACCATTCCAACCATGTCTACCACATGATTGACGCAGTCGTTTACCTTCTTTTTGACGTTCCTGTGGCCATACTTTTCATGAACATTGTATAATGTACCGCGCTGTGAAATACTCGTTGCCCCAAAAAACTTGTCCATGTAATCCTGTTAAAAAGAGCACATCCCCAACAAATATTATTACAGGTTAAACAAACATTGGCCAGCCACTATATCACAATGTAATCACCGTACATTGTTCAGGTGTAAAACTGAAATGTGTAAATGCAGGCCCGTAATGGGGGGGGGGGGGGTTGCGATAACCCCACCTCCCCCCTCCCTAAATAAAAGAAAACAGAGAAAAAGTTGTGCATTAAGAAAAATAGCGAAAACATTTACCAAATGACCTCTGAATTGGGCCTTCATTTTTAAAAGAATTCCAACTCCCCCCCCCCCTTACCTGTCGCTGCACAGATGTACTTTTTTCATTCATATCCCCCCCTCCAATTTTGTTTTTTATATATAATATAAATTTGGATATATATATATATATATAATAATAATAAAAAATTCTTGGTTACTGGCCTGTGTAATTGTCCCCTGTGTTTTGTTTGTTCTGCTTTATATAATGTATAGAGCAACCAAGCTATACTTTTATTTTACCTGAAGGAGAATGCATCATTTATGGAATTCTTGAGGAGTTGGCTCCAGACCACAAAACCTATCTAAGGGGTCAGAAGCTGTCCACTGGATGAGTCCAGCATCAACCATTCCTTCAACGGATAGTTGATCTCCATTGCATACATGTAGTACAGGCCAGGGTGATCCATCTTCCTTCTTGGGTACATACTTGTTCAATTCATTCAGTATGGAGATAACGCCCTTAGCAGATGAAGGGTTTGCATCGATGACACCGAGATTGATCTGAATGAGAAGGGATGAAGCACTAATTATTCATCAGGTTTAAAATATAGTAGGGGAGATGGCCTTCCGTCTTGCGGTCCAAACTGGCCCTTCGCCAGAGGCATAAACAAGCACAAACGAAAACATATTCATTTATAGCAAAAGAGAGAGGCAAAGAATCATCCAGAAGGTATCCAGAAATAAAAGAGGGAAAACCCTAACCCAATCAAAGTTATTAGTTTACAAACAGTGGGGAGGCTGAGAACCAATCAGAGTAAAGCAGTGGTTTATATAGGCTACTTTTTCATTTTCAATAAGGTTCATATGAACGCGGAATGCTCTTCTATGCCAAGATGTCTTTCTCTGCTATGCTGATGAGATTAGAACTTACATCCTTTGATATGAAGGAGCAAATTGCATCACCAAGGTCTTCACCAGACCAGTCACTGTATTGTCCGTGTGTTTCACAAGGAATGAGTGCTTCAGTGTCCTGTGCTGATATTCTAGCCCGTTCGTTGTATTTACATGTATGCTGACATTTTTCCTGTCGGACCTGTAGCAGCTCACCAATCTCTACATTTTTATAAATAAACAATAAATTTTGATACTAATGACTGCAATACAAATGCTGTCTTTCAGTTTACTATTAAATGTTTTGTAACAGTAGAACCTATGGTGAAACTTGTATGCGATTCACCTGCATGTGAATGTCAATACAAAGCACACATCGATTACTAAAATGTAATTAACATTCTCAAGAGACACAAAAAGTTACGTTCATTTAGTAGTAACATCAATGCGGTAGCCACGTCCCCTCGATGTACTGTCTAAGTTTGATGTTTTCTCTCCACATAGCACTCTCCTTCAGATCATTAACTGCCTGTGCGTAGTCTTGTCCACTTTCCGATGTTGCAATCTTACGGAGCCTATACATGAAAAAGAAAATGAAATAGTACCATCCCAGAATTATAACCACTTTACATGGTACATAATACACTGGCATAGCCATTATTTGAAAGGGGATGGGGTGTGATTTGAAGGTGGGAGGTCGCAACTTTCCAGAATGGGATTTCTAGTAGTTAAGGACCGACATTTTACATAAGAAAATGACGCAAGGTTAACTCAGGATGCAGTGACTATATTTACTTTAATAGAAGCACTTCTCATGAACATAACAAAAAAAAAACATCCAGCCCCGGGCAGACTGTGGATCCAGACCACACCAGCCTCAAGGACAATATGAGTTACTAACTCATAAACCAGCTTTATCTGATGAACCAAAGAAGCTCAAAGTTGAACCCTCAAAACAAGTATTGTAGGAGACCAAGCAAGTTTAAGAAAGCCTTGTCTGCAGTTACCACCGCAATGCCTGCTTGCACATAATGCAGCCCAATATTAACCCACATTACCCCCACCCTGGATGAGGATGCTAATAGAGTTGCAAGGACATTGTCCAGATGGCGGGACCTTGAGAGAATTTAAGCATTGCTTTTTCGTTTTATTGTATTTATGCTTTGGATTCAGGGTTACATGGCTAAACTTAGAATAAGAGTAAAATAAAAGGAAAATGTTAGTAATTATGAAAGTTAAAAACTGTACACAACACAATATGGCAAGGAATTAATCGTGTATAATTTGCCCGGTTACAACCAACCAGACAATTACTTTCAGAAGTAACTAAATCAAATTTTAAGGAATAAGATGAACTGTTTTCCTATTTTGAAATCATAAGAATATAAAGCATGTATTATACATTGAAGTAATAACGCAATAATTAACTTAGTAATTAAAAGTAACAACAAGTATTTGAATTATTGATTAAACTCATTAAATGAAATGAAAACGATTTGATCACAGTGTTGCTAATCCTGAAATGTTTCTGCTGTGAGCCCGGTCGGTTGAAACAACAGTTTTGCCAAATGGATATCTATTTGAGGAAAAGGAGCTGGTATTATACATTCAGAATTAATCTAGCAATAATTAATTTCAAAATTTGAAGTAAAAACAAATATTCAATTAAACTCATTAAATGAAATGAAAATAAATTTGCCAATATTGTAAGGTTTCTTCTGTATGAGTCGATTGAAACAACACTGTTTTGCCAAATGGGTTTCTATTTGAGGAAAAGGAGCTGGTATTACACATTCAAGAACCTTAAGAAGTAATCCAACAATAGTTAATTTCAAAAATTTAAGCATCAACAAAAACTCAAATCATTGATTACATACATTCAACGATTTGAACATGGTTTTATTATCAAATCACAGTTTGGCTAATCTTGAAAGGTGCCTACTGTATGAGTCATTAGAAACAACACAGTTTTGCCAAATGGTTTCTATTTGAGAAAAAGGAGCTGGTGCCAGCTTGAAAACAGCATCTTTCAAAGCTGATAATCGAGATTGGTCTAGGCTGGACTTTCCTCTTACCCCCCTGCAGTTAGCTCCCACCCTTTCGGAATCCAAAAATAAGCAGGACGCCAGCTTGATCGCAATAACCACATGTTCTGGCACATACTTCATAAACTTAGCAAGTATATCATCTTTATCAACAAATTCAACAGACCGGTCATCATTTGAAAAAGTGTCCAATAGATGCATAACATCGTCAGGTGATCCTACACTCCGTTCAATTCTCACAGGCCTGCTAACTTTAGCCAAAATAGCTCTCTCCAGTTTAGCTACCCGGCTCTCTAGCATTTGACAGCCATCGCATTGAAAAACTGATGGGTCACTCGTGTCTAGAGAAAGCGATGAATCAGAACTTGAGGTGTTTCCAGCTCTGGGGGTGGAAGATCGCCAAGCAGGTGTATCAAATGGGTTCGTCAGGGTTGTGGCCGCTCCTCGAGATGACTGGGACCAAAAATTACTCTGCCCCAATGGTGCTAAAGAGGAAATCACGTGCTGGGACCTGGGCTGTGTAGTTGGCTGAAAAAGAGCTCTGGCCGAAGCAGCCAGTACATTTGATGTAGACTGCTTGGATTGACGAGAGGCCACGGGATGACTATGGGCCTGGGCAGTTGGCGGGCAGAGGGCATGGGCCAGAGCAGCCAGTACATTTGATGTAGACTTCTTGGATTGACGAGAGGCCACGGGATGACTATGGGATCTGGGCTGGACAGTTGCATCACAGAGGGCCAGGACCGGGGCAAGTGAGGAAGACTGGCCATGTGAGTACAACTTTATCCAAGTTGGTCAGCCAAGTATGGGATGATAATATCCATGATTTGTAGAGGGCCATGTGCGTATAACATTATCCAAGTTGGTCAGCCAAGTATGGGATAATAATATCTATGATTTTTAGAGGGCCAAGTAATGACTCACAAGAAACATGGATCATTGAAAAGGTTTGTTGTTTATTTTTCGATGTTCTGTCGACTACTTAAGGTTTTTTTTTTACAGTAGACCTTAACAACAGTAAACTCAACAATTATGAAATATTCAAAACTTAACCGATCAATCAGTCACCTACTATTGTACTCATGATATTCTTGCCCGTGTCCTCAGCCCCAACCCCGTTTCTGCCCGGCCCCTATCCCCTACTTAATCTCAGCTGATCAGTTACTCGAGGGCATCCTCCGGATATTCCTTCGAAATAGTTGATGTCCACCACTGGTTCTGCAAGGTCTTCTTCTGGAAAACGTAACAAGATTTTCCGATTTCTGATAGCTGCCCACTTCTGACATGCTCTCTCGTAGGGGTACTCGCTGACGGGTGGCCCTTCTACCGCCATCATCATCAGGCTGTTGAGGGTTTGTTGGCTGAGGCGGTTACGGAGGCGGGTTTTGATCCTTTTCAGTTGACTGAATCCCCGCTCACAGTCTGAAAGAAACAACATTTAAATCACAAGATGAACGATACGATACGGATAAGGAGTGAGACCAATCAGAAGAAAATAAATATATTCATTTCTTGGAAAATCATTGCTGAAATGGAACGCGAAAACAATTATGGCCTCCCGATTGTTAATACTCACCTGCAGTTGATACGGGAATCACCAAAGCTGCTGAGGCTATTTTTGCCAAGTTTGGGTAGATCTTTGAAGATTGCAGATGCTGCAGAGTTTACCTGGGTTGTTGATGATGTTCATTCTTAGGGACACCCACTCTGTGGTCGCATCCTCCTGGGAGAGCTGCAGGCCTTCCTTGTAATGGTCCAATAGCATCTAAAATGAAAAACAAATTCAAATGTGGGCTAGTTATTATTTGAATTAATTTCTTGCAGATTTTGTGATACACTAGTCAATACTTTTGCGATATGAACACAATAAACAGCGCACAATACTTACTTGTAGTCTCTCCATACCGTGCTCTGTCACTTCTGCATCTTCACTGCTTTTGGGCATTTTATTAACATCAAACACAGCCATAGCGTCCAAGATCTCCGTTTGCGGGAACCGCCCTTTGATGTTTTCCACCAGTGTGTTGATGAATGAATCGTGGACCTGGAAATTAAGCCGTAAAACAATGAGAGGAAATGCAAACGGGGTACGCTAAGGCCATCAACAGCATTGGGTCTTTCAGTTTTAAGCTACTTACTTTGCGCTTGTAGTCTTCCTTCGTGATTTACAAGCTGATTTTGCGGTATGTTTGTGAGGAATGTGTGCTGCTTCTGCACCCTGGATAATGTCGCTCAAAGGTGGCAGCACTCCTCCTGTGATCATTCTGGAAATCATTGTCTTCATGTGAGACCACTATGATTTCCAGTCTGATGGCTGCGACAGGAACGTTGACAGAGGAATTTCTTGAGCGATACAAAGTGGCTGATCGACTTCCAAACTTCCTTCATATTCCACCCTATTCACCGCAGTAGACGCCAACGCCCACTTCATCATCCTGTTCATCTTCTCTGAAGACTGATGTCTACGTTGAACCCCCTTCTGCACGTTGTCCCATGTAATTGTAAACCCACGCGGTTGATCTAAGAATTAAAATGATGAAAAACATTTAACTACTGTATACTAAAAAAAAAATACATATAAAAGAATGCACCAACCCTATCTCTAACTGTCTAAGTTATCATGAAATATCACGAACCATTTAATTAAAGTGGTGAAAAACATTTAACTACTGTATACTAAAAAAAAAATACATACAAAAGAATACACCAACCCTATCTCTAACTGTCTAAGTTATCATGAAATATCACAAACCATTTAATACCTTTATGATCCGATTCGGGACTTTCCGGTTCACTCCCTGGTACATTTTCAAAAGGGATGAGGTGCATTTCGTCGCTGTCATCCAGGTTGCTGTCTTCATTGGAGTCAATGTCGCTTTTAGTCTCGGGTTTGGCAATCTCCTCTCTCTCTGCCGTCATAGAGTGGTCGAGTGTTCCTTCTGGGGTGAGGTCGTACACCTTTGTTTCGTCATTTTGAATGATTGCCTATTATTTAGAAGGTGTTCTACATTTTACTTTTAGCGAGCAGGAACCCTAGTTGAGGTGACGCTCACTGTGCGATTGTGTTGTATCGCATTATCAAATTTTCTTTTGTTTAGATAAATTTGCATTTTGAACCACCTCCCATCCTTTAAGGTAAATGATTGTTTTTGTTCAATGTGAAATCATTAGTTTTAATTCCATAGGCATATCATTTGTTTGTTTGTGTGTGGTGTTGGGGGGGGGGGTGGGGCTTATGGGAGGGCCCTTGTGGGGTCTTTCCACAACTCAACAATGGACCCCACAAGGGAATTCTTTGTTCAACCTGGACCCAGAAATCTTCAGAAAATTGAATAACAGAACAACAATAGCAGGACACCACAAACCGGATCCGTAAGTTGGTGTGTGTGTGTTTGTAATTTGTTATATTTACCTCAATTGCACCTTTAACAGCCAATATTTCGTTGTGGTGTCGCTCCCCATAGCGATCAACAATTCGTCTGACAGAGTATGCTGACATGCAAAATCCGGTTTTGTTAAGAGCATCCATCAGCTGTAAATGAAAAAAAAAAAGAGATAATCGTTGCAGGTTAGAACTATTTAAATGTGAGTTTTGTTGAATGCAATTGCCAACATAACCAGCGGTCTTTAACATGGTTCACCTGTGCCAATGTATTTGTCTGAAGGTAACGTCCAAGTCTGAAGGCTCATATACAATTGGCCAGAGATCTTTCACTGGGATATGAGAAAACCTGGTGCTTAAGGATCGGTAATGGGTTTACTTTCACGTCGTATTTACCAAAGAGCTACAGCCATTCTTGTAGAGCGTCATTCCTAGTCAGGGATGGTACGAAGTTAAACTTGCCAGGATTTCGCATCTTGGCGATCATCGACATGACAACACCCATGCCAGGTACGAGAACTCAGAGTTTCTTGCCCTCGTTGTCTCTGAAAGTAATAATTGCATGCCCCTATTTTAAAACTTGCATTCATGCTCAGATTTATTCAATGTTATGAACAGAATAATGCATATCCTCATGTTTAGTGATGACAAGAAGGTACCACCCTAACCATGCAGACTATGCATGACTCGACTCGCAATTTTTGGTTTCAAATAATTCTGATTTTTCCCAAAAACTTTTATGGGTTCTAATAATTAATGCGTGCAAGTGTACTCACAACTCTACTTTTTCGCTGTCGGCCTTGGATGACAAGCTTCCTTCTAACACTGCATACAAAATGGGTAGGCTCTCTTGAAGCTCTGCAAAGATGGGGCCCCAGTTAAAATTCTCAGCCGTGTCGCGGTTTAACTTCTCCTTGAGGGACCTTTCCGTTTTGTTGAACGTTGACATCTGAAGTCGCCCCAGCTGTCTCACTGCCTCAGCAATTTGCATTTTAGCTGTTGCACTATTTCGGAAAGCCAATTTAAAAGCTTTTCCATATTTGCTGTCAAATATGTCATTGGCTATTCGGAGCTTGTATCCCTTTTTCCGCAGAAAAATTATGAAAATACATTTAAACATGTACCTTGAAGAACTCTGACAACGATGTATTGATAAGAAGCCATTCATCGAATTACAGTATTATATGTTTGTTACTATGTTTGTTATTGTGACAAGCATAATAAAAATTGTTCAGGCCCTAAAAATTGTTCAGGACTTAAAATATACTTTTCTTTTTCAAGAGCGCACCTTGGCAGGGGGGGGGGAGATTTTTTATAATTAGGGCCTATGATCATTATAATCTTACAGTGATTGCCAACAAAGCATTGTGAATGATAGGCCTGCTTTTTAACACCTAATTGTTCTTCTAGTACTGTGCACAACTCTCTTTCAAGTGGCCCCATTTGTGCAGTTACTTGTTTGAAAATCTTTTCCAGTTCAACTTTTGATCCGTCTTTAAGTCATTTGCAGTTTTCTTTTGTGTTTCAAAGACCCAATGGCCGCTTGTTGCGAGGGGTGTTCTCGTGGCGGATCAGGACAAGGTTTGACACATCTTGGTACATTCATCTTTTCTATCAATGGTAGGTCTATCAACCACCGGTTCCACTGTTCAGCTAGGGTGCTGGGAATAGGGTCATCCCGCCCTATCTTCAGGCGGCAGAGTGTCTGGAAGATCATCTTCGCCGTCAGGACGAAAGGGCTGACAAAACCAAGTGGGTCGTATAATGAACTTGTTACGCTCAGCAATCCTCTTCGGGTTTCTGGCTTATCCTTCAGGTTGGTATTAAATCCAAAGGTGTCCGTCTCGATCTTCCAAAGTACTCCTAATGCTCGCTCTGAGGGGAGTATCTCCTTATCTAGGTCCATAGTGGTGACTGCCTTTGCACACTCAGCCTGAGGTAGTGACTTCAACACCGCACGGGAGTTGCTCAACAACTTGGTAAGTCGGAATCCTCCACAGGCTAGCAACTCACGTAACTGACTTACCAGTCGAGTAGCTTCATCTTCAGTAGAAAAAGATTTGAGGCATTCGTCAACATGGTGGTCGTGTCGTACAGGGCGTGGTGATCTTGTGCTACACGCTCGTTTCCTTAGCAAACTTCTCCTCTCTGCCTTCAAATCTACCACCTTTTCCTCAAGTTGCTGCCTTGATAGGAAAGCATTCGGTGCATTTGAAGATGCTGAGCCATACCGATGCTGCTTGCCTCTCAGTCGGCTAAGAGCAGAAGCCAAATTTGCCCTATGCGTTTTGCAAATACTGCTTCTGGTTTCGGTTGGCACTTCTTATGGCCGATTGTTTCATCAACAAAGACGTCCAAATCTGTAACCTTTGACTGGGATTTGGCCCTCGTCACCCGTCTTTGCTGAAACCAGACCTTGAAAATCCGAACTTACAGGACAGGCATTCAAGGCATGGATCCTGCTGCACACGACAAACGTGTCTGTCTTCCTCGGTGAGAAATTCTGGAAACCCATGGCAAAGTAAATGATCTCGGTCACAAGAAATGCCACTCACTTCCAACTGCCAGGAGAAGTTGGCCAAAATTGTAAAAAATTCAACCGGGCTCCCCATTGTGTTCATCTTCAAAATTCGAATTCTGTCATGACCCTTCCCGACCATCAGGGGTAGCTGACTAGTAATTGGCTGCTAATGTCTGGAAGGGATTTGGGGGTTTGTTGGAACTCCTTCCTTTTTATAGCTCCATGGTCTTACTGCCAGCAGGTCTTGCATTTATTATTGGATGACCTGCCGACGTGCTATGCCGCTGTTCTAGTTGCAGAAGCTGTTTGGCCTGCAGACTCTGGTTCTGTGTTTCCAGCTGCTTGTTTCGGTCTTGCAGTTCATGGACCTTCTCTTGCAATTGCATTCTCTCCTCCTCTGCCCTCTTCCATTTCTCCTGTTTTTCGGCTAGTGCTTTAAACAGGTGTTCCCTTTCTTTGTCAGCAGCTTGTAGTTTGTGCCAGAAATTTTGTAGATCAATGTTTTTTGAAACTATAGAATCTTCATGAGAGTTTTATTTGTCTTTTTGTTCGGCAAGAAGTTGTAACAATGTTCGAACAAGAAGAGAATATTGGTCTTTGTTTGCTCTGCTATCAAATAATGCAGATCTCAACTCCGATGTTGTTATGAGAGCATTTTCATACTGTATATTACTTGGCTTGCTTATTTTTTGACCAAGACTGTCTTTTTCTAAAAGTGATTTGTGCAGTTCTGCCGTGGTTCGCTCAAAGACCTGATGTGTCTCACCCACTGCTTTAGCATACTGTTCAACTACTATTTGTACAACAATCACATCACCTTGACCAACATCACTTTACTCTTAAAAAAAATATATATATATATATATATTTGTCATGTTTTTTATGAAACAATATTTAATGCTTCCAATAAATCCACACTTTAAAAAACACATCATATTTTTCATACTCTGTGTTTTTTATGTTAACATATTTCTATGCCTTCCTGAGGGATTCATCATTAAGTTGGGAACCAGATTGATCCATTAAAGATGTGAGCACTCTTCTCACAGAATCTACCTGTTGTTCCCAGACCCCACCTACGTGTCTGGCTGAAGGGGGGTTCATCTTAAACTCTATCTTGTCACAACCGTCTTCCAGGAGAAACCGGTTGACATGGTCTACGTCAATTTCTGTCTGAGCTCCAACAAAGTTAGTGCCTCTATCAGACCGCAGTTAGCGAAATGGACCCGGATCGAGAAGAAACGTCGTAAGGCATTGATGAAAGAATCGGTGCTGAGTGAAACTGAGGTCTCAATATGTATCGCATGAGATGCCATGCAAGATAGAACAGAATGCCATATCTTTTGACCTCGCTCTGTCCTTCCTGGATGTACATGTACCAAGGGCTAAAAACGTCAACGCCACAGTAAGTGAAGGGAAGTGCAGGGTTAAGTCTGTCTTTGGGAAAGTCGGGCATTTTCTGTTCTTGGACTTACTCAGAGGATAAAATAATTAACACATCTATATAAGCAAAAAAAGCTGCTTTTATTTCTAACATATTTTAACTAGAAAACTCAGCTGCAAAACTTGTGCATTAATCTTGCATGAAAGGAATGTCTCCTATTGGCCAAAACAAAAAGAACTTGCGTGACTAATCGCATACCCCGCGTTCCTAGACCGTACGCTAACTGGTCTTGTAGAATGATGCAAGCAAAGCGCGTTTACAACGCCGCGTATAATGCATTTGACTGTGAATAAAGTAAATTTAAATAAACATGTCTGCTCATACTTCATAGATAGAAAAGTATTTTTGACATGTTTTGACATTGCCCATTAGTTTGTATCTACCATCACAGTCAGCCTTTGTACATTTTCTTCAAGACGTAATTAAATGTTTTTTTGTTTTGAAAGTAGACACAGACCATGACTGGCAAAAAATAGGCTCAATCTTTCTTTGTGGTCTCTCACATTACCATAGATCCTTTCAACGGGATTGACCTGGGCTGGCATGAATGCTTTCTATGCTATGTTCACCAAGCATCCCGAGAGTATTCCATTCCAGCACCACACTAAGGAACATGACATATCAGCATGTGCAGCTTGGGTGGAATCCCCTCTTGGGAGTACTGCTAGTGCTAGCTTTCCAAAGATGACCCATCTTCAATTGTGTCTTAACTGAGTTTTTCTTCCAGTCAGGACCATCTTCAGTCACCAAGATGACAGCCTGCTTTCCCTCATCCTGTTTTGCTTTCAGAAAGAATGGCGTCAAATCATCCTAATGGTTTTGACATGCTGTTTTGAATGAAGGCTTTCCTCTCATTGCTATGTGCAATGGTCCATTCCTTGGGGAAATTGTATGTGATTCCAGCAAGCCTTTCCCATCTTCAAGATCCTTCCGATGTGAAGTTGACTAATCAACCATTGTAAGTTCATCCTGGTAGACTGACTGATCTACTCCTCATTGACCTGTCTTTGGTTGATGAGGGAGGAGATGTGGTTACTCAATGTGTTTATCAATATTGATTGAGAACAATCAAGTACTCTATTAAGTTAACCTGTTTTATATGATACTTTTATCCATGGTCTTGTCTTTGAGAAAATATCAAGCAAATGTGCAAATGTACAAATGATCAGGTGCAGTTACACACCGCAATATTTTGAACAAAATGTCTGCAATTCTATAGAAAATAATACAATAAAATATCTTATATAATCAAAAGTTTAATCATGCTTGCCAACAATTTTTTTCATGTCAGATGGCTATGATGCTTGTAGAATGAATTGTGTGCACTAGAGTGTTTTTTTGACTGTATAGCAATGACTGAAAGTTTTAAATCTGCAGTTAATTCAAAAACTGTTTACGTACATTAAATAATGTACTCTGTATAACTATGTATGAATCCCACTACAATCCTTTGCCTCATAAAGCAATCCCATTCCATTATTCATGATTCAAATCACACAGTGTATGCCTTGGCTATGTGGTCTCTCATGGTAGAGGTGCATACACCAGTGTACAGAGAAAGTGGGAGGAGAGGGGAGTAAATGGAACTTAAAAATAAAATGAAGTCCTTGCTAGACACGCTGGCTAAACACGAAACAAAAACATGTATATTTGAATATGACATATTCATGTTTTAAATGACACTATATGATGAGGCATTGCACAGATGAAAAAGAAAGAAAAAACTACAAATGAGAAGAAAATAAAAATAAGAGAAGAACAATAAAAGGGTTGGTATGCCTTTCAGTCACCCTCCTGAAGTTGTTAAATACTGGAGTGATGTAGAATTATTAAGAAGTGAAGTTTGTTCATGAGTCCCGTTGTTGCATCTAAAACAGTTCGGTATATTCTCAACAAGAATGAACCACTTTGAAAACTTCAATTTGCTGTGAGATTGTAAGTTTTTAATCAGGCTCAAGGGTAATCTCAATAATTCTCTGAAATTTTGTAATTGTTTCAAAAAATAAATTCTGAAAAGTCATGCACATTTTTCTTTAATGTGAGTGCAATGACAAAGAAACAAATGTTATCCTTGCAATCAGAACTAGAAAGAAAATTTTTGAAAACATCTCAGAGAACATCGGAAAAGTGTAAAGATGAACAAGTAAAAGTAACAAAAGTTATCCTTGCTGTTAAAAACCAGAAAGAACATTTTGGAAAATCTCTGAGAGAACATTGGAAAAGTGCAAAATTGAAATGAGATTCTACCTGCAGTGATGTGAGTTACTGCCACTGAATTATCAAATGGTGTATATGATGGATTTGGTTGTGACTTACTGGACTGAACCAACTGCTCAACAAGCTCAATACAGCTTACTCAACTGAGATTGCAGATTCAAGTTATCTGGAGAGTCATTTCTCTGTTATGGTCAAGACAAGAACTCCTTGTATAGACTACTGTGAGCAATAAGGAATTAATAATCAAGAGGATACTGACCAGGATTCATCATGGATGAACCGTCTGATGCATCAAGAGAACTCGATCGTGTCAATGAACTGCAGGAGTTTTTGAAGCGCCAGGAAGGATTTTCTTCTCGTCACTCACTGTGACAGTGAACTGAGGAACTTTATTGTATGAGCTGGTGATACATCCTGTGCTATGTAAAACACTTTACTGGGGTGTGCAGTAGGAAAGACTAAGAGTTAGTCCTTGAAGGGTCCTCCATGATGAGACACTCACTATGTTCAGTTACATCTATCAGCTACTGCCAGAACACCACAAATCACTGCACATCAAATCCTACTGATGACCACATCTTACTGATGAGTGTGAAATGAAGTTAACTGCTTGATACCTGTTGCAGTATAGCTGAGTCAGCCGTACCAATTGTCACAGGTTTTAAAGTGTTACAGCTTAATATCCATGGATTTGCAGTATCGCCATGCAGTGTTGCCAACATAGCTTCCCATGCACTGTCTCCACAACTCACGTTAAAGCAGTCACAGTCCAAATGAGAACATCAGCATCAGTCAAACAGTTACAGCCCAACCATCGAATAGTGTTGAAACTTTCACAACTACAATGACTTGAAGGATGAACTCCAAGTCAGAAGTAAAGTGTACATACTGAAGAAGTTTCATTCACAATGAACTGCTGTTTACATACATGTATCACCCTGAGAACAATGTCAGTGCAACACCATTAAAGTTAGGGATGCAGTTTTCTGGAAACATCATCTTCAAGTGGATCTTCAACGAACACCTCAAGTAGACTTGACCAAATGCACTCATTGTCAAAAAATAGATACACTCAAAGACTCCCTATGCATTTTGGAAAGATTGTGCTGCAAATCCAACAGCAAAGAACATTCATGATATTAATTAAGATGATCAGAGACTGAAGATGAATCCTGGATAATGACACAGTAAGGATAACCTAGTTCTCGATTGGCACTCAAGTTAATCTGATGCATTATACTTGACAAAATGCACTGAACATCAACAAATGGACACTCTTGTTAATTATGCCAGCAGTGAGCTGCAAAACCAGCAGCAGAATCAAGTTTTTTAAATCACAGATGATCAGAGAATAGACATGAATCTTGGTTGATGATAAAGCAAGGATAACTCAGTTCATTTTGTATGGATTACCAAGCTTGATTTAAGGCTACACAACCCACACAAATCATCATTGCAATGAACAGAACAATACAAGAAATTTCTTCAAGAGTTAATTTTGGTCTAGATGCAAATTGGGTCAAGAACTTCCTTTGTAGTCATAGCAAATTGCTATACACTTCTTGTACATTTACAACTCATAACTTACTCTCTGTATTGATGAGTGTGCTTTCTTTTTTTATGAAGAGAATAACAGCCTTGGCCTAATTTCATAAAAGTGGTCAGCACAAAAAGTCTGCTTAGCACAAAAATATGATGCTCAGTAGGATTGGGTTACCAGTTAGGATGTCATGTGAAATCACATCGGTGCAACTGGTGCTCAATTTATTTATCTTTGTGAAATAAGGAAGCCATGATAATTATGATAATGGGATTGCTTTTTCAGGCCTTGGATTCAACTAATAAAGGGGCAGGGATACTTTCAAAGAGAAGAAAGCACTTCTTTTATAAAATATTTTTCTATAGATCCACAGGAATGTTTAAAAGGAGGAACCAAGGCCTTGAGCTGAGCCATGGAGGCAAGGGGTTCTGTGGTCCTTCCTTGTGAAATTCCAGGCCTTCTTTTTATGAAGTAGCTCAATATTGAGATTTAGTGGAGAGATTTCTGTCTTCGCGACCAGAGATATTTAGGAAAAGCTTCAGTCATTGCTTCAGTTATTAAACTTCTTTGTACAATCAATTCCTCAAAAAGTATTCACAGGTGTTAACTGCATAGGAAAATTATCCATCATATACTTGGTGTTTACAAGTATATAAAAATTGTACTTTGTGTTTTAGAAACTGATTACTGATTTAATGCATGGTGATGTAAGTGACTGGTTTCCTGTTAAATTTGCAAAGAAATAAGTTTGTTCTAAGCAACAGCTGTTGTTATTATAGCAGTAATGACAAAAGGCTCCATGGATAAAGAAATCTGTGCTACAGGTTGAAATACTTCTCTTCTTGACTTTACTATTCAACTTTATCTTCTTGCTCAACTCTACTGGTTGGCTGTTTTCCTTTTTTGCTTCTCCTTTTGTCCCTTTTCGGCTTGACCATTCCTGACTACTTCTTCTTCATCTTGACTAATGTTTCTTGAAATCAGTGACATCAGTGTACCACATTTCACCTTTATCTTTGTATGAGGGAAGGTTGTCCCTCTTGGAATAGTTGGAATATGGAGGAACAAAAGGATTTAAGTCTTTTGATGGTTTCTTGTGCTCAATTTTCTCTTTTACCTCTGTGACAGTCCCCCCCCCTCCACCGAGGGCAAAAGGAGGAAATTTATTTCTTGTCTGTTCTTTTCTAACTTGTCTTGCAGCTTTTGCAAAAAAAAATTGTTATAATTTCTACTCTAAATCATAATAAATCCAAATCCCGGTTCTGACACCAATGTGACAGTTCCCCCCCCCCCTCCACCCAAGAGGTAAAGGAGGAAATTAACTAGGACTAGGACTGCGACTTAAACTATGTGTTTGTCAACTTCTGACACCAGCATAAAATCCCTGTCAGTGAGCGGCTGCTGGCAGAAAAGTATGTGGATTCATTTGGCGGAAATAGACCACCAGGACTTAATACTTTAGAACAATTAATACAATTTCAAATGGGGAACTCCTTAAGGGGTGAGAAAGATACGGCAGGAGAATAAATTGGTTTCTGACGGCTTCTCTTTAAGGTGAAAACAAGAATAACGTATTTATTGAACTTCTAATTGTACAGGGTAATATATTTCAAAGGGATCAATTATCAATATGTTTAGTGAAACTATAGAGTGGTCATTTGAATACATGGATTAGAAGTAAATTGATAAGGAGTGTGATGATCCACCAGGAATCACAGTAAACAACTGTTGTATTGAGGATAATGGATGGCGCTGTGTTTAGGGGATTTGTCCCAGTGAAGCAAGCCCTTGGGAATACCGGTTCCTGTATTGGGTTGGTCCTTAAACCAATATAGAGATCCCAAGTTCTGGCCTTGCAACACCTTCCCCTAAAGAGTTCTTAAGGATCCGATGATCCAATCCAATCCTCCTTCCTAAAGTTGTCCACTGTTCCTCCTGGTGAACTCCTGTTTGGTCCTTGGTTGTTCTTTGTGGTCCCTCCCCAGTTGGTCTCCCTGAATTGAGCAAAACTTGCCTCTTTAATGCTCTAATAAAGCCCCACCCTGGGATCTCTTGAAGACAAGGCTACCTAGATCTCTTGAAGACAGGGCTAACAAGATCTGAAGACAGACTTACCATAAGGTAGCTCAGAGATAGAATAACTTCTATTTAAAAATTCTGAAGCTATATGTATGTAGTGTACATTGGCGAAGTGGTCTAGTGCATTAAACTCAAGTTTTGATGCCTGAGTCATCAGAGTGTGGCTTCGAATCCTGGTCATGACACTTGTGTCCTTGAGCAATATAATTGCTTCTCATCACCCAGGAGTGAAATTGCATCTGTGAGGTTACAGATTGTTGATGTGAATGATTAGCAGCCTGTGTGCCCATTTGGCTGCCAATGCTGCATACTCCAAAGGAGTTGAGGTTGTTTCAAGATTCAGTAATGATTAAGGCTGAATGAACAAGGGTAGTACTAGTGTAAGGTGCTTTGATACAGTTTGGTATAAAAAGACCCAATTATCATCACCTAATTATTAATAATAGTAAGCCATGTTCATATCACAAAGGCATAACAGATTGAAGATAAACAAGAACCAATCGAAAGTTACCTTATTGTAGCTGAAGATATTTCCCAGGCTGACAAGTTGCAAAAACAACTTCTAGCCATGCAAGTTCATGTTCAAATTAGAAATCAATACTTCATGTTCTTAATTTTCATCAATTTAGTTCTTTGCCTTTTGAATTGAATATGAGTGTACGTTTCTAAGCCTCTTTTCTCAGATTTTGTTCATTTAATTCATGGTAGTTACAGATTGTTTTTTGTTTTTTTAATGTCTTATCTAGGTTGAATCCAAGATGGGTTTGTGGCGGTGATTCTTGGTTGCAGTGACTCTGGAAAATCCACAGGGAAACTGAAAACTGAGGCTCTGCACAACCCGATTGCCTACATGACAGATCTCCCTCAATACACTGTGAAGGAGAAAATGAGACAATCCATCACATGCAATGTACAAATACAAACCATTCAGACTGCCAACCTGTTTGTGCTAAGTATGATTGAAGTCACAGCTATTGTTTAGTAACTGTCTGAAATTGGGCCCTGATCCTCAATCTGGCTCTGGCAGACTCGTCTCTATTTGACATTCAGAATGCATACTCTTCCAAACTGTTAAGTTATTTAATGGGCCCTCATTCTCAATCTGGCTCTGGTGGACACCTCTGTATTTGGCATTTAGCATCCAGGAGCCCAACCTCACCAGCACACTCTTCAAAGTTGTTAAGTTTCAATTTGTGTGTTGGAAACTAGTAAGAAGTAAGGACAACATACGCTGAGGAGCAATGTACAGACAGAGCATCCATAAAGTACTCTCCATAATAAGCAGTCACTTGGTACAGCCTTGAGTCCATCAAGATTCAGCCTGGACATACTATTCATGAGGCATCTTACAATGAGACAATCAAGATCATTTTTATCAATCAAAGAAAGTATCATTGTTAAAACATATTTTGTAAACTATCATGAGGCACTGACATGTCCAAAATTGGTTGTTAACCTCAAGCGAATGGGGGACTTTTGGGCCGCTAGGTGGCAGCAGACTTACCAGGTAAATCCAAATTCTTGACATTGTGTGCATGCTTAGAACTACGTAAACAATGGAATTTTACCTGGGATGTCTGCTGCCATCTACCGTTCAATAGTCTCCCATTGTTTTTTTTTGGCCGCTGTTTGGTTCCAAAGGTATGAGATCAACCCCTTCCTCCAAGGTTAATTGAAATTTACCACTTCCTAATTAGCTTTGCTACATCAAAAAACAATGCTATCAACAACTGATTAATACCACAACATAAACATTCTCTTAACTCAAGATACAAATAATACAGTACTTCAACAGAGGTTTTTAGCAAAACACAGTACAGTTTAAGGCATTCTTCTGCATCCAGCCTGTATAGTTTGTATTATTAAGTTTACACTATTATTACTAGTTAAAGTTGTCAAAGTAAGTGTGGAAGGCAAAATAAAAGTTTGATCTCATAGTATGTGGAGACTGTTTGTTTTAACAGATGGCAACATGGAACATGGCTTGTATCTTTTTAGCTTGACAAATTTTAATGGGCTTTGACATCATATATGTTGGACTAATGCTAAGGACAGAAAGAGATTGCTTTAAAGAGACAGATTGCCAGTCCAACTGACAAGGTGTATGATGTACTAACTTAACTGTGACTTAATTATTCAGTAAATGAATTTGATTTACAGTATTTTCTGTTAACAGCCCTATGTAAGAATAATTACATGCACACTCAAGTATTTTAATGCCACACAATATGTTGGCTTGTAATGTATTTTTATATTTCAAACCTTTTGTGACCTTAGAAAATGTAAATTCTTCGCAACACTTAGGCATTGACCTTGATAGCAATCAAAGCAAATGGGAATGGCGTTAGTTAACCCTCCTACTCTTGGGAACATTTGTACTAGAGTTGACCAACCATCTGAAACCATTCAACTGTTTGGGTTGTGTTTGGTGGCACAACTGGACAGAACTGTACAGAACTAAATGTGTACTACATTATACCATATTACAGGCTGATGTTATCTGTCATTTAAAAACACATATTGAATGAAGTACTTCTTTGCATGTGGGTATAGCCTACACTTGATACTTGCTGAATTCCATTGCTGCTTTTTTAATCTAAATGTCCATTCTTTGTATAGATGTGGTTTCTTGTGAAATTTGTAAACATAATTTTCACTTTTTGGTGTATAGCCACTCAATTTTTAGTGTGAACTTTCCTTGCATCATTTATTGACTACTGTTTAATGTTCCAACTTTTCTTAATTGTAAAACACATTTTCACTTTTTGGTGTATAGCCACTCAATTTTTAGCGTATAGCCACTCAATTTTTAGTGTGAACTTTCCTTGCATCATTTATTGACTACTGTTTAATGTTCCAACTTTTCTTAATCCTATCCAAGAATTTTGTTGCATTTGAATTACCAACTTGTTAAGTTAATTAAACCATATGACCAATCAACTTGTCATAGTAAGTAAATTAAACCACATGAGTAATCAACTTGTTATATATTAGTTATTTAAACCAAATGAGTAATCAACTTGTTTTATGCAAGTCAATTAAACCAAATGAGCAATCAATGGTTTTATGTAAGTCAATAAAACCAAATAAACTATCAATATTTGTGTGAATATTGTCTCTGTAACCATTGGTGTCTGTCAGTCTCTCTCATTAGGCTTGTTTGTCAAGTTCAGTGATGAACTACGACTGAAGTCTTCTTTAGAATGTATTTGCTTTCATGGAATTTTCAACATTAAGATGATTTCACATTGTTCTGTGAATAAAATTGTGAGAAACAACTGAATAAAAGTATGGGAAAACATAATTATTCTGAGAGACACCCCCAAAGAACATAACAGCAAAATAACTTATTGACTCTTGGCACAGCTTCAACTGTTTTTATTCCAAACAAGATCTGGTCAATTACCAGTTTGGCAAACAAGTACAAAATACATGAAATTATTAATCATGACTTAATCAAGGGCAAATGTCCAAGGGCAGCTTTGCCAACCAAATTTACCGGCCCGAATTCCTTGGCAACTTGCCATAGATAAAAAGGGGGCAGCTTGCTCGCCCCTATAAAACACTAACAGCAGTGTTTCTAAAAAAAAACTGTGATATAGGATTCAAGTTTAAACCTTAACTTTAAACTTGAATCCCTGCCTTCCCCAGTAATTACTTGTCCCCATCAGGCAGAGGAAACCACACATTTTTATGGAGGACGAAATGGGGGTGGTGGAGGGTTGACAAACTATGTTTACTCAAATGAAAGCTGAGCTGAAGTGATGAGTTTTCCCGCTCCTTTGATGTACCGACGCTTTTGTTGCACCAAATTGCCACCCGATTGGTCAAGTTGCAATTTACAACTAGGTCATCCCCGCCCCGCTGCCCCGGAAAAAGTTACCTAACCTTTTTGGCTTACGTCCAAACTATAACAAGGGACGTCACCAAGGCAAGTCCAACAACAGCCAAGCGGAAGAGGGCGCTATTACCAAAACTCGGAGCCACGGCACTGTGGTGTGGGGGTCATCTGCAGCGAATAATGTATTTTATCGTTCATGCAATAAAATTATTCACATCCCATGTCGAAGAAATGTATTCACATGTCAAAGAAATCTATTAACCTGGAACTAACAGGCTTCAGTCCAGTTGTTGATCACACAAACAGATATGCAGGACTAAAGTTATGCAAAATTCAGTGGAAATTACATGATTGGTAAGGATAAAAAACATTGTTTAATTTTAGTTAAATAGCTGAAAGCTTACTGATTATGAAGTTCATACTAGTAAACAAAATTGTGAAATATTTCCCTCTGAAATGAAGTCTTATTCGAAAAAGCTTTATCTGAAAACCTATAAAAACAACATCTGATTTTGGTTGTTACAACCAAAATGTGCCTGGTTATTCACTATTTTCTCCTGACTCGCCTCAAATTAAGCATAAATTTGTTTAGGTTTGTTATTTTAAGTTGGTTGATCACACAAAACATGAACACTGTGTGCAACTATTTTGTTAGCTCTACCAATCCCGTATGATACCTTTTAAAGATGCTTGCTTTAAATTAAAGACTAATATTCATTAGTAATACATTTAAGTTTTCCACAAAGAAAACAAAAAGATTCTCAAGTTCTTGAATAAAATTAATTACAAACTAATGCTCAACCAATACAATCCCCTGGAAGTTAATTAAGTTTAAAGGAACATTACAGAATTGGTAAGAATATAAAACTTACACGGTCTAATGATGATGATAGTAGAAAACGTCCCCTGAAATATTTCTGTCTGAAATGCCATATTTGATGAGAAATGAATAAACTAATTTTCCATTTTGAGTTTATCGCTCAGTGAGCATTTTATTTATTTGTTGAACCTATATGATTTCATGCAAATGTGTAATCGGTTTTTTACTATCTTATTGTGACCCAGATGGCCAATCGATCTCAAACTTCTACAGGTTTGTCAGTTTATGTATATGGTGGATTACATAAAGTGCTTACACTGCCAGCAACTGTTTTGTTAGCAACAACCAATTCTGTAATGTTCCTTTAATACCTCTAATAATGTCTTTAAATCAAATAAAATTGAATAAAATAACGTTAAAGGGGCTTGTTACCTTATGATCAGGCGCTTTTGGGCTATTAAAAGCATTTGCTATGAAATAAATATGGTTGGAAAGATATTTTAAACGTAGAATATAATGATTCACTTAAATATCCTCTGAAATTGTGTGCTTTTTGTGTATAAAATTCATGACAGAAAATCAACTGCTATTTTGTAGACCAAATGTTGGACTTTGTGTTCTGCTGGTTGTATTGTGAGGGCAAATTTATGTTTTTTTTAAATCACTTCTCACTAACTAGTGTTTTAGTGCAGGAAAAATTCTTAAAACGGATGAGGAGTAATTCCAACAGCAACATTTTGAGAGTTGGAGTCAATGTACCCCTTTAACTTGGCCGCTCAAAATGTCCACTACAGAGGGCGCTCTAGCCACCCTAATCCATTTCCACACGTGCCTGGATTGCCACATGTGCTGCACGCAAGGTGAGCTAGCGTTGCGTTGGGGTTGTCAGAATTGTTTATTGACTTTTTAAGCACAACGGAACGAAGTGTTGGTCTATGGTTGGTTTAACACTTTTATTGACTTGGTTGGATGGGTTCACACTATTTTTTACAGTAAGTAACACCCGTGTGCTGGACTGAAGGAGGAAGTGTAGAGTGGACGACAGCGAAAACACTGATTTAACAACTGTAATACAGCATGCTTAGTGTACATTTGAACCACCACCACGACAACCACAACGCGAACGGCATGCAATGCATGCACACCGGACGTCTTTGGTGAATGGTGGTTACGAGCGGCGGCCATGACGGACTTCTTATGGCTGGCTGTATCTCGCAGCTCATCGTTGTTTGTAGTCTGGTAGTACATACATTTAAACACGGATAGACTTATGTGTGTCACTGTAAAGGAAGTTGTAACCATGCAAACTATTGGATTCAGAACTGTATACGAAAACTGGAGTTGTAGCCGTTGTGGAAAGCGACGGCCTTCAGCAGCCACACTTGAGTCATGGAGGTGCATGCAAACTATATGTGGATTCAGAACTGTACACGAAAACTGGAGTTGTAGCCGCTCTAGACAACGACGGCCTTCAGCAGCCACACTTGAGTTGACAGTGGAGGGAGTTGACACGAGGATTGAGAGGCTTGCATTCCAATGTCTTCATGGAGTCACCAGCACAGAACTCAGCAGTGTTGGCGGGGATCTGCACGGAAGTAAGAATGGTGGATTGGTGATTTATGGTACGGTCTCACATTTACAAGAATCATCTTGAAGTGGAAGTTAAAGAGGAGAGCCATCTTATTCGGAGGTGAACTTTCACAACATTATCCACGGTGGTGGTAAGTAAACTTCAGTACATTTCTCAACCAAATTTTTGGAACATTTTCCTTCATAGTAAAACATTGTGTGTGGGTTTTGTTGTGTTTTTCTTCCCACAGGTGGCATTCCACTGGTTTGCAAGAACTTGCTTTGTGACGTTTCAAATGAAATTGGTCCTTACAGTTACATTCAGTATTGAGAATTTTTCCCCATTTGAGGGCATACCTGTTGTTGATATGTCATCTTCTGATTCTGACACTGCGCATGCTGTAGTGTAATATTAAGCTCCTCCTATCTTGATCGTTGATCTGCCATGAGAGCATGAAGCAGACTGATGATTACAGATATGTGCTTCTCTTCCTGAGGGTACATCTGTATAACATTGTGTTGTACAAAATCACAGACGATGGCGTTTTAAATTATCGTTAGTAAATACAATTTGCAAAGCACCATAACATTTTTGAAGTTGCCCCACTAACCGATATGAAGTTATGATTAGACCTATTTACAAATAAAATACGCTAAGCTAAATAACATGGTAGAATACCCTGACACGGATGGATCAATACTATATTTTAGGTGCATGTGTCGGGGGGGGGGGGGGAGTTGATGATAATTTTTTTCTGTACTACAAAAATATTAGTAGTACTAGTAGCTGTAGTAGTAGTATTTATTCGTCCAAAATTTTAACAAACACTACAAGATACAATAAGAATAAATAGAATATAACGGAGTGCAAAACAACATACATATGTTTACTTTACAAATCAAAAGACAAACTGTGAACCAAAATGCGTTACTGTTGAAATGGAAACAGTAACACTGACAAATAAAAGAACAACTAAGAACAACTAAAAAACAGACAAGACAAGCCCATTCTAAGTCGGCCAGGATTAACTAAAAGTGAACCAAACTACTGCGACTGGAAAGCCTATCAATCTTAATTTCAAAGGCTATTCTGAAGCAGAATACAATGTTGAAGTAGGAATTCTTCAAGTTGTAACCTTTTTCATGTATTTGTGAAAATATTATTCCAAAGAGGGTTAGATCTGCTCTGTGTTTATGTGCAGTGGTATAGCAGATTTTGTGTACATTTGTATGCCAGGAACAAATTTCACAGCCCTTAAAAAAAACTCACAACTCTGGGAACTGAAGACAATCGGAGCATATTGATCAAATCATCCAGTTGTAAACACCAAGTCTTGATAGTGCCAATTGGTGGAGGACTGAAATCTGTTGAAAGCAGATTTGGCCACCATGGATCCCCAACAGTTTGCCAGGTTGTGTTAGATTTCTCCCAGAACCAACTTAGTTCAATGATTTATTGCACTGTTGAGGTTTTGTGTACTGAAGTCTGTTAAATGAAGTAGCGAGGCTGGTATTAATTTGCTCTTTTTACTGTGTAGTCCAATGGTGTGCCTGTTGTGTTTTGCAAGTCCAGGCACTTATTGGAGGAGGTCTGTGTTGTGGGTTGATTTGGCTTCATGTTGTTGTACTTTTTTGGAGTAGTAAAATTAAGTTTGTACTGGTAAGTGGTAGGCAAGTTGAGGTTGAGGGCAAATATTGGTGGGAAATCACATTTGTATAATGGGCCATGACAGAAAAAGTATTTTCAAAGAAAAACTTGAAATTGTCTCACTCCTAAATTAGTTTTTCTTCATCTGATTTACTCTTCTTGGTAGTTCATACATGTAAGTTATTACTTCTAGATCTCAAAGTCTCCTTTTGGTTCTAGAAGCAGTAATATCTATTAAGACTTTGTTAGTGTTAAGTGATGAAATTTTCTGCAGGTTTGAAGTAGTTAGAAACAACTTACTGACTAACTCCATGGATCGAAAAAACAAACACACATAATCAGAAACTTGAAGCTAATTAAGCATCCTATATGAAGTGCGTCATGTGTAATTTTTACAAAAGGGGTTTACTAAAAGGTTTATATCAAAATAAGTATCCTTGTCCCCGGGCAGAGTTTCAATTTTGTTAAAAAAATAATTTTACAAATTGTTTGTATTTACTATAAAAATTGAAACTCATTTTATAAAAAATTTCAATAAATATTTTTGTCGTTCAAATATTTGTTGAGGGTAATTAGTTTGCCGTGACTCTTTTTTGCATTTTCCTTTATAACCTCGACTGTTATTACAGATTTACCAATTTTTCGCAATAATACTTTGTATCCAGTCTACTTATGTGAGAAGGAAAAAAATGGTTTCTTTACTCCTTCATGTAAACAAAAATTGTGAACATGCTTAGACTAACGTTTTTGCTGTGTTATGTGATTTAGGCCATTATGCACTGTGGTGCTGTTTGTTCCTGAAAATTCTGAGAATATGTCCACAGAACATCTCCACTTTAATAGTCTCTTGTTCTCTTCAGTTAAGACAGTTTAAAGAAGACCAACTTTTCTGCAGTATACCTGTTAGTGGCAATCCTCCTTCAAAGCTGCACCAATGCTGCAGGGATTGATCTTTCCTGAACTTGTTGACACCATCAAAGAGCAAGAACTTGCTTAAGTTGTCACTTCTATTTCTAAAAATGTATCATTCTGTATTTCATCAGTGTTCACTTTTCCTTCCTTCAAAAACTTTGTCAAATGAACTGTTTGCACACACTCACAGCTTGTTTTGGACAACCACAGTATTTACAAAAAGAGTGACCTTGTATATTCCAGGGTCTTCTGGCAGGCAAGATACTACTACAGAAATTCAAGACTTATAAAAATAACTGCTGAACAAGTTGTGGGCTGTGTACACCACATGCCTGGCTCGGTTACTCTTTTGTGAACATGTGATGTCACCCACATATTACATGGTCTATAGATAAGGGGAAATTTAAGGGGACATGGGGGATTAATCCACCAGTGACAAGGTCAGAGACTGTGGACCAATAAATCAGACAACAGACTCTTGTGCTTGTTGTCAGTTGTTTATCTTTGTATTTCACAGTGTAAACTGATACCAGAATGCAAGTTACAAGTCATTATTAGTGCAAAATACATGTACTAGGTGTACTTAAATTAAAATCTGACCATAAAGGAGTACAGAAACCATTTTTTTTTCTTTTTTGACGTAAGTAGACTGGGTACAAAGTATTATAGGAAAAAATTTGTAAATCTGTTAGTAATGTCCCACGTTGTCAAAAAACCACTTGAAAACGGCGTTTTGGGGCATTTTTTTAGTTGGACGCATACTAAGACCCCTGCCAAATACCCATCAAAGGTGTGATTGGTCTATACTCACAATATGTCACACATATGCACCTAGTTTTAGCCAAATGTAATATAAAAGCAATCAGACATTTCACATAGGCACTAGGGGGTCTCAAAAATGACAAAAAATCATTGCGCATGCCAAAATGTAGGTTTTTAAAGACCTAACCCTTGATATGCAAATGAGCTGTGCTACTTTTGACAGTAGATTCTAGTTGATGGGATACCAGATACCCTGTATATTAATTTGTAGCTACATATCTTCTCTCCATTTGTAGATATAGGTCTCTAAAAATGCTCAAAAACACAAAATATCGATTTGAAGGGTCGGGGCTTAATTTTTGGGGGGTCATATCTCAGAAATGCCAAGGAGTAGGACTCTAAAATTTTGTGTGTGTTCAAGGCACCCATAGGGGATTGTTTTTTGTTTTTTTAAATTGCGAAATCTGAGACGGAGCCTGCCAACCCATCAGGTGAGTTGGCACGGAATGACTCAACTATAATTTTAAAAAGTATACAATATTTTGGTTGTAAGTAAAATAAAAGTTTAACATTAAGCACTTATTTCTTTTGTGGTATAGTTTGGTTTGATAAGGTGTAATGAAAAGGAAAAAGAAAAAAGTTGGCAACTTTTGAGACCAACAAAAAGAAGTATTTACACAATAAGTGTAAATGTTGTGTTGCTTCCCTGACTATTTTTGATAAGACTACATTCAAAAGGAATGCGCTCTCTCAAGGTTTCTTCCAAGTTTGTTACATCAATATCAAATGCTTCAGCTAGCTTTGTCCTTGCTACATCATAGGTAGGGTATGGTTCCTCATCTATAGGTAGGGTATGGTTCCTCATCTACAGGTAGGGTATGGTTCCTCATCTATAGGTAGGGTATGGTTCCTCATCTATAGGTAGGGTATGGTTCCTCATCTATAGGTAGGGTATGGTTCCTCATCTATAGGTAGGGTATGGTTCCTCATCTATAGGTAGGGTATGGTTCCTCATCTATAGGTAGGGTATGGTTCCTCATCTATAGGTAGGGTATGGTTCCTCATCTATAGGTAGGGTATGGTTCCTCATCTATAGGTAGGGTATGGTTCCTCATCTATAGGTAGGGTATGGTTCCTCATCTATAGATAGGGTCTGGTTCCTCATCTATAGGTAGGGTATGGTTCCTCATCTATAGGTAGGGTACGGTTCCTCATCTATAGGTAGGGTATGGTTCCTCATCTATAGGTAGGGTATGGTTCCTCATCTATAGGTAGGGTATGGTTCCTCATCTATAGATAGGGTCTGGTTCCTCATCTATAGGTAGGGTATGGTTCCTCATCTGTATTTCAAGTCATCATGTTCTCTTCTTGTGGGTCAAATCCAATGACTGTGATTTTTTGTCTGATCTGAGGAGACATGCTGTTGACAAAAATATATGTATAGTGTATAAATGTTTGTAGAAATCTTGGTCCACATAACTGCAATTTGACTAAGAAAACATGACTTGGAAAAGGAGTTTTTGATGGTATGATGTTGAATAGCTGCTTTATTTACATTCATACCGATTATTAGTTCATTTCTTTTCGGTTTCTCACAACAATATCAAATGACTTTACATACTGAGAATGTCTGCAATTTTTAATTTTTATAACAAACATGACAAATTAATTTAAAACAGCGAATTACTAAAAACACAAGTCATACATTTCAGATGTTCTCAGATTTGGCCAACCTACAATCATTACCAAAAATAAAACAAAAACAAGTTTATTCCTTATAGTAGTAGTAACACTCATAGTACTAGTAGTCTGTGTGCATTTGCTGCATAATTATTTTCCTTCAACATTAACAAAGAAAACATTGCCTCAGAAAAGAACATCTAAGATCTTGATTTTCCATTTTTGGTTTTGAGGATTGACAATAAGAAGCACCAATCTTGAAATTACTTCACACTGTAGAAATGTCTAATCTGCTGCTGTTTCACAGATTAAGTGATTTTTATCCCAGTTTGAGAGTATCTGTATTAACATTATCTTTGCTTTTGATAAAACTTACCCAACACAGCTGAAATTTGGATGGGATCCAGAGGCTCTTTGTTGCTCCCTCTGTCCTTTCTCAAGCCCATCCCACTGGATTTTGCCATTTGCTCCTTGGTAAAAACATGAAAAACAAGGTCAAGGGCCTCATTAATCAACTTGTTGGCCTTGTTTGTTGATTTTGAGGCCCTTTGAACCATTGTTCGATAGCCTAGCTTGCTTACAGGAACACCTGCATACTTGTGGGGGTCAACGGGGTCATTGACTAGCAGTCTCTGTAAGACATAATTAACATCAGCGTTAAGAAATGCTATCTTCATACAGTTCTATAAAAAATGTACTTTTAATGTGAATACAAATACAAGTTGAATTACATTGCATCAACAATGTGAAAACGTTGCTGGACGCGTGGATGCCGCAGCGTCACAACAATTTGCTTTACATTCGCTTTCAATGTAAACCAGCAACTCAAACTGATAACAGTAGTGAATGACAAGATTCGTATGCCTTATTAAAAGGACAGTACCAATTCAACCCATGATTTTTTGTAATTTTTGTTTTTGACAATAACAACAGATGATCATCTCAGAAGGATTTAAACTGAGTTTAAACCAAATGATATAAAAGGACATTTGTATAGGGTGGGTTACCTTTGTCCCCTAAATAATGTTAGAAACGGTACAGTAAAATCAAATCAATTTTGTGATTTGTGGTACTGCCAAATCAAATCATGTGTTTAAAGCAAGTTCACTTATACATAGACTTCATTTCTGCTTGAGGATTGTGGTGACATTAGATCTTGTGTGCGTTTATGAGCCATACACAACTGTCCCAAAATATATGCACTATGGTTTATGTAGGTTGTGTGCACAACTCAATAGAAAAACCACATGTGCATTACAACCAAACTGGGATTGACAAATTGACCTACAAAAAATGAATAGACTACATACTGTAGTGATCTAAAAAGGAATCAACCGCATGCACAAGCTAATTGCTAAGCGCGGTTGGTTTCTTTAAAAAAATATTGATTTTGAATACATATATTAATAACAAATTAACTGAGTACAGTGGTGTGCCTGGGCTAAACATTTGGGATATTTCTGGTCACGCTATACTGATGTATAGGTTTCCAGCAGCCGAGCGAAGACTGTTTCTGCCTCTTCCTTCTCTTCCTCTTCCATTACCAGTACTTCCAACTCTTTGCCTCCCCTCCCAAGTATTTTACAAGTACCTGGGACTGCTGGTTGTGGGGAGTATTCCAGGCTCTTAGAAGCGACCTCGATGTCGGAAACCCACTCCTCTACTGTCGGGTCATTCATACTTGCCCTTGTACCGGTGAACACATTGACCTTTAGGTCAATCGGCACAAAGGTGACGTGGTGGGGCTTGGGCAGCTCCTCCGTTGTTAACCGCATCTCCTCCGTTGTTAACCGCATCTCCTCCTTCCATGGCTATAGCTAGAATCCCACTTCTGACATAAAGGCATCAATTACCAAAATGTAATTAACATTCTCAAGAGACACAAAAAGTTACGTTCATTTAGTAGTAACATCAATGCGGTAGCCACGTCCCCTCGATGTACTGTCTAAGTTTGATGTTTTCTCTCCACATAGCACTCTCCTTCAGATCATTAGCTGCCTGTGCGTAGTCTTGTCCACTTTCCGATGTTGCAATTTTACGGAGCCTATACATGCACACTCCCACATAAATGACTTGAATTATCAGAATACTTATACATTTTCTTTTAGATCATCCACACTTCATGTTATGGGTTTTGTTACGTGTATTGTGTGCATCAGCTCTACTGGATTGTCCATATCAGCGTAATACGTGAGACGAGCAAGGTCTTCTAATCCTTTCTTTCCCGTCGATTTCTCCAGCTTGGTCGCAGCTGTTTTCGCCTTCTTTCGCTCCTTTTCTGTTGCTCCTGTCAGTGCCCTCTTTTTCAGTTCTGCAACTAAACCCCCATTTCGTAACTGCTCATCCTTAGAAGAGGGAGAATGTCGTGGTCGTTTCTCCTCACTTCCAAATCTAGTTACGTGGACACGGAGGGGAGAGTCTTCACACAGGTGCCGCCTATTCTCTGTGTATATTACCTTTTGGTAATGTGGGTTCCACACACCTGCAACAGATCACGTTGTTGTCAAGTATACTGTCAACTATATTCATGCAGTTTTGGGCAAAAACAGCTGAAACCCTTAAAGTTCTCAGATGGGCCCGATTGGTCTTTATGAACTTTTAGGCAGTATCAGTCATGGAATTGAAATCTCCAGGAAGAACAAACGTTCTAACTAGGCTAGGTTTGTGTACAAACATACTACGGTTTCACAGTGTAAAAACATACTCAAAAAAACAATTAAAAAATAATGTTTTGTTTTTGTTATGTGTTTAAAATGTCTAGAAAGGTTTTAAGTTTTGAAAACAGTTAATGAAATCACATTTCAAATGAGTTGTCACATTTTTCCAACTGTCTACATGCTGCAGTATCTTAGGGCAGCCGTACAGTATTTATCATGGGTGGGGCAGCGCAGATAAGACAAACTGGTTCTCTACCGATTGAGATGACCAGAGCATGCGACGTGATAGGTGGACATGCGTCTCAGTATCTGCTATGTATAGTTTGTGCTGTGAGCGGCCCTCACTGCAGGGTTTTGAAAACAAGGTAAAACCTTCAGTTGTGCGATTATTCACGACTTCCAGTTGTGAATGGTTTCTTTACATACCTTTGATATCACAGTGTTGACAAGCATTGATCAGGGACCCTGGTCCAGCACTCTTCAAAACCTTTGAGCTTCCTGGATTATCAAAGATACCCATGATTATTCAGGCCTTCAACTTGAAGTTTTCTGATGTACTGGCATCAAAACAATCCACCCCTGACTCGAGCTCCTTCAACTCATCCAAGTGGAGACAGATAAGGGTTCATGTCAAGCGGTCCACATGGTCCTATTACATATTGAATTATGGAGAAAACATCAGTATAGGTATTTGTGAGGATTTTTTCTTGATTTCATTTCACTTTTTTATCCTTCTGATGATGAGGCTTAAACAGTTTTCTTGTCAGAAACATAGCTGCGATGAAAGGGATAAATAAATTGGACCAAAATAAATTGGGTCCAACAAATATTTTGTATTTCGAATTGATTCTGGTCAAAGAACCAATAACACACTACAACTGCTGGTCAAGTGTACATTTAAATGATTCAATCTACCCCCCCCCCCTTTACGAGAAAAGTGTAAAAGCGCATTAATCAATTTCGTATACTGTTCTCCTGGTCATGGCTGTGGAGATTGGTTTATTATTGAATAACACAGCATTCATGCAAGAATTATTGTAAAGGAACATTTCTACAATCATCCTTTTTACACCAAGTTTGTAAATTGACGACTTATTTTCTACCAATGTTGTCTGGAGGCTAGCCCCCCCCCCCGACTTACAACAAAATGAAAATAAACTTACCATGAACAATCGAAGATAGCAGCATTCTCCCAATCTTGTCCCTACTTTTGCTGTTGAAGTTAAGACACTTGAGTAGGACAGGGCACATACTATATTGCACCTTTTGATGATTGAATGGATCAAACCCATCCGCACTCACAGCAAAGGTCAGGCAGCGCCCATCACCTTGGAATGCACCATCTGTGTGTACAACAAATATTATTAAGGGTTCACAAAATGTAAACAATGCGAATAATCTGCTCACTAAATTGTTGGTAGATTACAAAAAATACATATATAAAAATGTGTAACTCCTTTTCTCTCATGTGATAATCTGCAATGTATTATTAGCAAAACCACACAATTTTTTAAAGGATGCTGTATCTTTTTTTCCAGTGTTTTGTTATGACTTATCACCACCTGATCTAATTGCTGCTTGAATTTAAGAGATCGGACATTGTACCGGTGAGCTTTGTCTTTGATGAGGGAGGGGTCCTTGCTGGCATCATTGCACATCAGAAACTGGCTGATAGAGTCGAAACGGTTGCGGGTCATCGTGGATGAGATGAGGGAGTTTCTAAGGCCGGGATGTGTGGACCAGTAATCTTTGTAGTTTGCCACTTTCACAAGTCCCATCATCAGGTGAATGCCGAACCAGCCTCTAATTTCAGCAAGTGAGGTCAGCCAAACTTGTCTCTCAGCCAGTTTCACGTTGGTCCACTTCACAATGGTGAAAAGCAGATTGATTGGGAAGAACTTTAGGAAGTACTTCAAAGCTGAAGAGCGTCTGTTGAATGATGGTCCCAGTGTACCCTTCGGCTTGAAACCTCTGACTCTGACATTGTGGAGCGTTCTCGTCCAACCTTCACTGTCTGGGGTGTAATCAGGCTGGTAGCATGATGGAGGGTCGGGGTCGTTGTCGGAGTCAGCCTCTTTAGTCTTTTTTCGTTGCACCTTCTTTCTCGGAGGGGCTTTTCTAGCCTGCTGTACGGGTGGCTCAGGCACATCACTTCTTGAAGATGACTCGACTAAACTTCCTTCACAGCCTGAAGAGGTCATCGGAGCAGCTTGGTCAAGGAATTCCTCCTCACTTTCCGTATCAGTAGTAGCAAGCGCCCTGTAGGTCTTTCCCATCCTGATGCCTGCATGGGTCGCACTTCTTCTGATGGTCTCCCTTAGATTTTGATGCTCTTCTTCTATCAGTCTCTTCTTCTTCTGCATACTTGAACTTTGCTGCAGAGGACGTTTCTTCCCATGTCCCCGTGAGCTTGGATCAACTCCCTTACTCCCTTTCGCACTACTGCTCTTCTCCTTGTCTTTCATCTTCCCTTTTCGGCAGCCTTCTTCTTCCTCTCCTCTCTCTTGATCTCTAGCAGTTCTCTTCCCCATTGCAGCTCGTTGAAACACTAAACTCTCTTCACAAGTCAAACTTTCCTGTAACATTCTTATCTCTCTTGCAGTCATGATGACACAAGCAAGCACATTGAAGTGTGGTGGGTTTGCATTTTCACCCTTATTTATAGCTGGGCATGCTCTTAAAACTTCTAAAGAAATATTACCATGACACTTACCTTTTGTAAAAAACTACTCATTCATGTTTCTTCAAGAAAAAAAGTTATGTAATTCAGCATGACATATATGAATATTGATTTATGGAGTTTTTCTATACCACCTGTGAATATGAATGGAACTGGCGACCCTAACATTCTTGGGTCACCAGTTCCATTCATATTCATAGGTGGTATAGAAAAACTAAATAAACAATAGAACACAATGTAAGTGTATGTACATGCAGTACCCAGGTCATTGTATTCAGCTAATATGCATTGTTTATTTACTGATCCCTAATTAAATGTCAGGAATGTGTGTACTGTAGTAGGAGTACAACTATACCAAAATCAACCAGTGGTTTGACATGGCTAAAGGACCAAGTCTAACAAAATCAACCAGTGGTTTAAAATAGCTGAAAGACCAACTCCACCAAAATCAACCAGGATGTTATGTCCTAAAAGACCAACTCCGTCAAAATCAACCAAATGTTTCAATCTGGTGGTGTACCAAATCTTACAAAATCAACCATATTCCACCGATTGATTTTGATGGATTTGGTGCTGTTAGGGTTTTAATAGAGTGGTTTTCCCCAAGATCAATCTAGACACTCCAAAGTCCCCGATCTTTACAGTACCTGTGGGATCTACAACGATTACACAAATTGAGTGCATTTAATCATAATCTCGACTAAATTGAATTCACGATCAATTTTGGCTTGAGACAGGTACATTTTTGTAATCTATAATTTTGCAAACGCTATTTATTAAGATTGTTTTGTTTGCTTACAAATCTATCTTTTTAAATAACAATAGCATCTGAAAAAGGGCAATTGAGGATTTTAATCAGTATAACACCACAAATGTTGTGTACAATTGTGACATAATTGAAGGAATTAATATATAAAAGACCTAAACCTCTTTTAAAAAGGAGGAGATAGGAAGTATATTTAACTTACCAAGCAACACATTTGCAGGCTTTATGTCTCTGTGGACAATACCATGTTGGTGTAATTCCTGTAGACCTTTCAGAACACCAAGGCACAGATCTTTGCGGTTACTATCTGACAGGTCAATTGCAGAAACCCTGCCTTCGATGACGTCTTGCATATTGTATTCACACAGCTCAGTAGCAAAGTAGGTGAAGTCATCATCTTCCTCAATACACATTATCTTCAAAACATGATTGAGGTGTTTCCCTTGAAGCTCTTTAAATATTGCGACTTCTTCTCCTACCATTTCAGTATTTACACGCTTGACTGCAATGGGACAGTTGTTGAATGCTCCTAGGTAGACCTGTGAGCCGTTGCTTCCCCTTATAAAAATTCACTACAGTTTTAACATGAAAAGTAAGTATATTTGTAATGTATTTTGAGTACATTAAAACTAAATTATTATTACAGTTTTAATTCAAGTTTTACATACTTTCTAATGATGTTTAACTGTAGTTTCAATATAGTTAAAATGTAGTGTTTTGGCCATAGGTTTAATATGCTAAAACTACGATAAACTTCAATTAAACTTTTTATATACTATATTTTTGTTCAATGTTTTCCCTTATCATATGCATTATTTACTGTAGTTATACTATAGTGTAAACCCAGTTTTAATTTAGTACTTTTTAGTGTAGTTTTTCACACTTGTTATAGTCTTTTTTATGAAGTGATGACAAAGTTTTATTACAATAAAACTGTTTTATTGAATTCAGTTTCAATACACTATTGATATTGGAAAAATAGTTTTGCCTGTAGGACCTTACTGTAGTGTTTGTGTAGTGCAAGCGCATTAAAACTGAAGTCTCATCGTGAACGCGATTTTAGTGCATTTCAATTGTATTATAATAAAGATGTTAGTGTTATAAAAGCACCATATTATTTCAGATAAACTACATTTTTTATGTATTTTTTACAGCAATATTCGCGACAATTATAATGTACAAAAACTGCAGTTCCACTACAAGAAAAATTCACACAAAAATGTTTTTAATACACTTTTTTCAAAGTTTATTGGCAGTATAAACTTGACTGCAACAGCATTTAAAGTACAAACACACTTTCCTTGCTCCATCTTTAATGTAAATGTATATTTTGAAAGTCATACATAAACCTATATTTAAAAATTGAGTGCAAAAAATAGAAAAAAGTACATTATTATTATTGTGGTTTTTTTTGAGAATCAAAACAGGATGAAAATCTTAACAGTTTAAATGTTTCAGTTCACAGACCCCGTGCATGATCCCAACGTAAAGGAAAGTACTTTATAATGCCGAAAACAAATATATCTAAGAGCCAGAAATGATTGATGATACACTGGGACAAGTTTTTTTCGTAACCAATTAAAGGTATTGTTGGTTTTAAGACGAAATTCTTCATTACAATCCTTTTGTTTTCCATAAAACTTTCTATCCACTCTCATGAAAGAACATGAGTTTTTAAAATGTGATAACCAACTGACACTTCCCAGAGAGCCAAGAATAACGTCTTAATTTTAATCTTTGTTGTGAAATAACCTGAGCTGCTTAAAATGCTTTTAGAATACACATCGCTAAGTTTAATCAAGTCCGATGTTCACATTTTAAAAAACAAAAATTAATATTCTTTATCCCCGATGCAAAATTTAACATCTATTTCACATTTTCTGGAAACCATAATAGTTTCAAGTAGTCTTAATCTTTGGTTTAAAATAATATGAGCTGCTTAAAATGCTTTTATAATAGACATCGTAAAACCTCTCATCAAATCCATGTTCACATTTCGAAAAAAACATTTAACAATGTCAAAAAGTTTTATGCTTTGTTTGAAAATAACCTGAGCTGCTTAAAATGCATTTAAGTAGACATCGTTTCATTAAACTCAATGTGCTTTTTCTCCTGGAAACCATAATAATTTCAAGTAGTTTTAATCTTTGTTTTGAAATAACCTGAGCTGCTTAAAATGCATTTAAGTAGACATCGTTTCATTAAACTCAATGTGCTTTTTCTCCTGGAAACCATAATAATTTCAAGTAGTTTTAATCTTTGTTTTGAAATAACCTGAGCTGCTTAAAATGCTTTTAGAATACACCTCGTTAAGTTTCATCAAATCCGATGTTCACATTTTCTGGAAACCATAATAATTTCAAGTAGTTTTAATCTTTGGTTTGAAATAACCTCAGCTGCTTATATGGGAGAAGAAGAAGACATTGCAAAAAATACTAACAATTACAATGGTTTTCGCTGTTGCCCGTTCAACTGAACAAAACGAAAAATCCCCAATATTCACCATCTACATGTTGGCTGATTGCTTCTTGTAGCGGTAGGAGACATTGTTCAGCTTTGCCCGAATATACATCTTGACATCACTCGGTCTGCGATCCATGAAGCGGGACCGGACACTTTTTATTTTAAGAATTGGAGAGAAAACAAAGAAATACATAGTGCATTATTAACACTTGCACATAGTAAAATTATTTCTCCAACTGTTCTCTGCAATGTGTTCTCTCATCAGCACCTGTCAGTGCATTTTTAAAGGACAATTGTTTAGAGATAATAGTATTGTTAGCCAGAGTGGGGTTAGGCACCATCATTACTATTACAGAGCACTGAAACTGGCTGGAAATTCCAACAATAGAGGCCTACATTACTACGGGAGTAACAACCTTGTGTGATGGGACTTCAACTAATCAAATGACTAATCAATTTCAACTGACTGAGGTATTTATGATTTGGCAGTGAACTCACTCATGTTGTAACTAACATGTGATCTATGTTTTTTTTGGGCCATTCAATTTTGTGTCACTCTGCATGAAATATTACACACTTTTTGGGGGGTTAAAACTAACATATGAATGCATTATCGTACATAGAAACTTGGAAGAGGCCACCACAATGTGGGAGTATTAAAAAATGTCAATATTTTTCCTTCTTGGAAATTGACCTAGGCTAACCCCGCAGAAGGGCAATTTGAAATCAAACTTCATCAAGATCCTCATCACTAAGGCTGATAACGTCGGCGTCTTCATCATCGGTGTGGTCATCATCAGTGTCTTCAACAATCTGTGACTCCATTAGTACTAGTGAAGTTTGAGGATCCTCTCTGAGCCGTCAGTTCTCCGACTTGCACCCGAAACTAGCCAGGATACCACAGCTGCTTTGCTGTTGAAATTGTCCCATGAAGGACCTGCTTCTGATATTAACAGAAAAGTGTCGATTGTCAACGACGTGTTCATCCTGAATCGCTAGTCTGAATAAATTCTCTTCATTGTTGAAAAAGCACGTTCCAACTTGGCATTGGAAACAGGAAGAGCAAGGACAATGGCAACTACGTGAAGAATATTACTGTACTTATGCTGCTTTCTCTTGAATACGAGTTCCCAGAGTTCAGTGTATGACAACCCCATGTGATGCTTGAAGATGTTCATCTTTAGTTGGGGGAACTCTTCCTTGGCCTTTATACTTTAGTTTAAGTTGTCAAATTGGTCTAGGATGTGAGCATGCACTCAACAATATGACTCTAAAATAAATAAGCCCCTTGCTCCATAATCTAAGTCAGTCTAGCTTACCAGTTGCCTGTCATTTCCCAGCTGTTGTATGTGACTGGCCTACTAATATGTTCTTAGAGCTCTTACACATCCTGAAGTTTGGGATTTGCCCTTTCCCTCTCCCAGCTGGTAGACGCATTTTTGAAAAATTTGAAAAAACTCCCCTGTAGAGGCACACTGCCAGGGGTATGAAATGTCCAAAATATAGAACAATTTCAGGCATACATCAACACTTTTTAAATGTGAGCTCACTTGTATGGGCTGCCGCTCTACTATGACAAATGTCTGCTCTGGTGACAGTGCCTCTCTGAGCAGCAAGACAAAGGGCTGTACTTTCTTTACCCTTTCCAAGTATGGCGGTACGTTGGTTCCAATCTGTAGGAAAAAAGTACAAAACTCATACATGTCCATCACAAAGCTGTTGTATCCTTTATAGAACTACAGGAAGACCAACTGTTTGGAATGTTTTTGTTTAATACAACTATCTTGGACAAGTTGTTGACTATTCACAGTGCATTGAAATATGTTTAACACATGTAATGCTTTCACATGTATTTCTTGTGGAAAAGATTAATCTGGATTAATATTTTAAGTACTAATTAATGGCTTACTTGAGTGGTTCCAGACATCCTGTAAAAATGCTCTTCAGAAACAAAAGTAAAATTCACTGAAAACTTAAGTTCTTAATTCACTTTAGTCACCTACCTTCATCAATTCTTTTGCTCGTCCATCAAGTGTTTTGGGGTTGGCAGCAGAGCTTGGCATTTGAGGGAGTGTCACCTGGAGATATGAACTTGGTTTCTTCTTTGAGGTGGCTGCCCTTGCAAAATACTATAGGGTGGCCTGCAGATGTGCTTGGTCTTGTCTCCAAGTGCAGCATTTCTCGCATGCGCAAAGTTGATGCCTCTGACTCCAGCTGCATGTTTCGCTTTTTGAGGTCTTTGTTCTCTTGTGTCAACTTTGACCTCTCCTCCTCTGTCCTCTCCCATTTCTCTTGTGAAGTTTTAAGAGCATATAAAAACCTATCCTTTGCCTTATCTATTGTTTGTAGTCTGGACCTAAATGACATTATATTTTTATATTGAGAAATGATCTGGCTTTGTGTTTCATCCAGGGTTTGTTTTTCTGTGGCAAGAATACTGAGCAAACTTTGTATGCGGCAAGAATAACCATACTTTGCTTTCTCACTCTCAAATAGTGCTTTTTTAAAGTTCAGTTACTGTCTTAAGTGCATTGGTAAATAATAGATTGAGCTCATGTATTTTCAGTCCATTGGTCTGGTGGTGATGTGTTATTCGTCTTGTTTGGCGTAGAAGTGCACAAAAAACGAATCTGATGGTTTGTCCTCCTCGCTGTCAACAAGGGGTTCAATATCAGTGGACAGCACAATGAAAAAATAGTGTTATCTGTGCAGTCCAAAGTTTCAATATCTGTGCTTAAGTCAACAATTTGATGCATCTAAAGCTGACATGACTACATACTCTTTCAACACATCTCAATTCTTCTACATGAAAACAGAATATTGAATCTATAAGTACAGGATAAGAAACTACGTTATGTTTACTACCTTTAAAACATGATTAACAAATGAACAATGTGTCCATATTCGTTATTGTTTTATTTTGTTAAACCATTTCACTTGCCTTCAATTGTTGTTATTGTACGTCGAAGTGCAACATTTTCCCGTCGGAGCTTATCAACCAGCATTTCACTCAGTCTTTTTCTTTTTACTTGTGCTAAAATCGAAGCTCTAGAAACGACAATTGAAAATGTTTTTAAAAAAATAACACAATGAGCTATTGTTTATTCCGAGCAATTCCGTGGTTATGGACTTTTTTTCCAAGATGATTTAAAGTTCTGATAGTGAGATCGCGACACCACCAAGCACAATTTTTGTCTCCCCAATTCAAATTCAGCAACCATGAATTGTCAGCTTCAAATTGTGTTCGCAATCTCGGAGTTGTGTTTGACAAAGTGTTCAACATGGAAGCACACATCTGCGAAACAAACTGCGAAACATAACCAAAATTTGCAAATACTTGTCTCTTGATACAGCTGAGAAAGTAATCCATGCTCTGGTCTCTTCACACTTGGGTTGTTGCAACTCGTTCTTGGTTGGGCTTCCAGCTGCATCTATTTCTCGTCTGCAATGTGTACACAATAATGCCGCTCAAGTCGTTGTCCAAGCCAGAAAATACGACCACATTTCACCTGTCTTAAGACGCTTACATTGGCTCCCCATTGCAAAGAGGATCACCTTCAAAATCTGCCTCTTGTTTTAGGTTCTGCATGGATACGCCCCACAGAGATCCCAGTAGCCTTGTCTTCAAGAGATCCCAGTAGCCTTGTCTTCAAGAGATCCCAGTAGCCTTGTCTTCAAGAGATCCCAGTAGCCTTGTCTTCAAGAGATCCTAGTAGCCTTGTCTTCTTTGTTTCTTGGGAGGTTCCCAGCGGTGTCGTGAATGGCCTGGACAAGTACCTCGGTAGACCCTTTCGTTACTTGTCTAGTGGTGCAGGTTAGCACCTTACTGCTCCTGGCAGGCACACAAACCGGAACTCTTCCACCTAGCTTCACGAATCCTGTTGGTGTATTTGTCCGCTCCTCTATCTCGTACGCAAGCAGAGCATTAGCCCAAGGTGTAGCCTCCTCAAGGGGGCCAGAAGCAAGATATCCTCTGCCGAATCTTTCTTTAAGTGCCTAACTTGTATCCTGTCTACGAAGCTTGTGACCCGACAAATTGGTTGTTTGTACAAGTTTATTGAATAGCAAAAAAAAGGGTTGATAGGTAAGTTGAACCATGGTTGAACAAGGGTGGGAATGGATCTCTGGAATCTGCTTTTGTCTGATCATGTTCTGATTGAATCTTGAAATACTTGTTATCACAATGCAGTTTAGAACACAAGTGAGCTAGGCTCAGGCTGGCCATGCTGTGGGGGCATAAGGCCTTCAGACAGTGGGCTGTTGCTAGAGCAACCAGTGGACCTTCCTTGTACCACCACCCAGTTTACTGTTAAAGGGGCAATACACTTAAAAGTGCCTGGTCACACATGTACCATAAAACAAATATTCAAACGTCTGAATTGGTTGAAGTTTAACCGAACAAAATCCCACAGATGATGGGGGTAAATAGGCCGCACCAAAGTATATCATAAAACCAATTATTATTTGTAAAAATGTATGGATAAAATCAATACGAATTTGTTTTTGTTTGTTTAATTGGGAAGTTCAGAATTTGCGAAAAATTATAATAACAATAGCATTTGTACCACCAAAATGTTTAACAAAAACAATGTGGACATTTTAAAATTTTGAAAACGTATGGACAAAATAAATAATACAATTTCCGGAACTGTAACTAAAACTACCAATAAGTTAAAATTTCAAGAGAAAATTCTCATAAAGGGTTGCCAGGCATGGAAAAGGCAGGCAAATGAAGGCATTGAATCAAATATGTTCCATATATGGTAATGAAATATCTAAAACCTGAGTTTGTCTAAATTATCTGAAATGTAGAAAACAAAATTAAGGTCAATTAATTAGCAAAATTAGAATTATTCGATATATCAGGCAACAGTTATTTTTAAAAAGGCCTTGGAACAGTAGGAACATTTTATTGATTACGATGACCTAATGATTTAACCGTTACTTAAACAAATAAATATTAAAATAAAAATCGGAAATCTAACTCAAGTTTAATTTAGTTTTTGCCCTCTTGAGCCTCCTGCAACCTTCATCGATTGCAGAACTACACCGTTTCTTCCAAAACATATCAAATGCCTAGCTGGAGATACAGAGGCATACGCTCTAATGGCTTTCTGTACAAATTCAAGCCTACATGTGTCAGGTTTGTTTTTGCCCTTTACCCCATGGCAGTTAGAGGAGGCCATTTCTTCTTCTGTGAAAAGCTGGCGCACAAGCAGAAGAACTAATCTTACTGAGTGACAAGACTTTTGTTGGGGACAAATAACTGGTTCCAGGGAGGTTCTCCAGTAGGTCTTCCGGAGGCGTCTCGGTTTGGTCAAGTTCAAGGCCTGCCTCTTCATCATCACTGTAGCTGTGTTCGTTCTTTAGGATGTCTAAGATCCGTCTCAGCATTTTCTGGTTGCTGAGACAAATCTTCAACGTCTCGGCACACTTGCAAGACTTCTGAAATTGAAAGAAAATTAAAAGCCTTTAAAACCCAGTCAAATAATTTGAAATTGGGTGACGTCAGCTCACTGCATATTCTTGACTTTGCAATTGGCCTTGACTTTCTACCGACTTTTTCGCAAGGAAAGATGGCTGCGCCCAGTCGCGACATTATTGAATGCAATTTTTACGTGGGCTTAAACTTTTGGTAAGCCCCATCATGTATCACTTTAATTACACATTTAAGACTAGTTGCTAACCAAGATTTACAAGTATTCACATAACTTATAGTGAGCCCTATGTCCTTGCAGCTGATGCATGCTTGATAGATGATGCCACTGCCTAGTTCAGTCATTCTTCAAGACTAGTTAATTTGAAAAACATAAAACTGGTTAATGTCGGGGTATTATATTTATATTGTGTCATATTGACTAGGTGAATATTATGGTGAACCAAACTCATGTGTTACTAAAATTTGGTCAGAGAGCATGTACAATTTACTCACATCTTCCCAAGCAATGTCCAGTATGTCATTGTCAAACATCTTATTTAGATGTTCATCCCATGCACTAACATCAGGCATAATCTCAAAGGTTTCGTTGTGGCATTTTGATGGGGACTGGCCATCGTCATGTGGTCGCTCCTACAATGGTAAATACAAGATGGTGCAGTATTGTTAAAGAAGGAGCATTAAAAATAATGTTATAAACCCCCAAGATATTTTGACAAAGAAAGCAACATACAAGATATGTATTAAAATGTGTTAAAGGAAAAAGCAAAAAAAAAGGCGAATCGCAACACTCCATGCCTCCGATCGTGTACAAATCAAGAACGTTCGGAAGTACAGCCCATACCCACCCCCATGTGCACTGCCATGTGCTGCGCCGGCAAACGATGTATTACATCACTGTTGTCGCTGGTCCGCATGCACATTCCGTCAACAGCATTATTTTCCAAATTACTACCGACATTAACGACACTCCCTTAACATGTCATGAAGTGAACCGCTTGCAGAAATAATGCCGTTTTGACACACATTTCTATAAATAAAAAGAAAATAATGTACTCACAATAATGTACTCAGATGACATGTCCTCCATTTCAACATCCTAGTCCTTGAGTTGTTTCTTGGGTACACCATCTTCTTTATTCACTGGTTGAAGAGGTTGGGCTGCTGGGGGAGCTCCCATTCTTATCGCAACTGCATACTAGGAACATTAAAATGTACTCATCTCAGTATAGTTTTTATAACAATGTTTGTTTTAAGTAAATCAGGTCTATAACTACTAGTAAATGTTTTGGTTTGAATTTAAATAACCGGATAGAAAAGGACAACCATGTCCTGTTAAATCAAGAATCCACCAGTAATCAGCTGCTGGTTGCAGTTATGCATATAAATTATTATAAATTATATTGTTCTTGGAGAAAAGTAAAAACCTGTTGTATTCATTAGCTTCGTTTAGTGTTCAAATACCTGCAGAACTAAATAATGATATCATAATGGCTAATTTTAAAATCACAAAGTAAATTCTATTTTGGGTTTGTTTTCAAGATGGTTGGTTGACTCAATATACCTATGTAAGCTACAATCCCGGCCATATCTCGTTGGGCCCCCCTGCCCCCTTTCAATGTTGAATCACATTGTTGCACGGTCTTCTGCGTTCCAGACAACATTGAGCGGGGGGACGGGGGAGGGGACGGGGGAGAGAATGTTTATTGTGAGACAGGGAATGGTTATTGTATGGTTATTGTAACGTTATTGGAACAGGTGGCCCAAGAATTTTGGCCGGGATTGTCTGAAATTCTTTCAGCGTGATTTTTTAATTTTTTTTTTACAAAATAAGGCTTTAAAAAGCCTATGAATGTCCATAGACACTGAATGTCCGTTTACTGCTGAGTAGGGCGTTAAAAAACAGCAAGGATGTTTTTGTGTGGGGGGGGGACGACGGGGAGAGAATGTTTATTGTCAGGGGATGTCGACAGTGAATGTTTATTGTAGCGTTGGGAATGGGTGGCCCAAGCATTTTGCGCGGGATTGTCTGAAAGTTCCTTTAGTTGATTTTGCGGAGTTGACTGCACACAGATATACTCCAATCTTTGGTGGATCAGAGACAATTCATAAGTGAAGCAAAGCATTTGATACATAGTTATAGAAAGCAAGAGCCAATTTACAACATGGTGTTTCGTGGCTTAATTTCGAACGAAAATCGTGCATATATTCGTCTTTTGCGGAGGAGCGGAAAATCACAGAGAGAAATAGCGGCAACGTGCAATGTATCCCGTAGTTCTGTTCAGCGGATTTGTAAACGTGAAGGGCAAGTTCACCGGTGTCACCGTGGCCGAGGTGGGCGAAAAAGACTTCTTTCTAAGCGCCAGGACCGTCTTTTGGTGAGAAATGTACAGAAACTTAGGAAAACGGAGGGGCCATTTACCTCGGCAAGACTAAAGTCTGCATGCGGACTGATGCATGTCTCAGATAGAACCATGAGGCGTGCCATGAATAGACTTGGATTCAAGTACAGGCAAGCTCGTAAAAAGGGACTTGTAACGGATTTGGATCTGAAGAAGAGAGTGGGGTTCGCCAAGAAGATGACCCGTCAGTACCCGCCAAATGTGTGGACAGATTCAATTGCATTCTATTTAGATGCCACCTCTTTTGCCCACAAATTTAACCCAATGGATCAAGCCAGAGCACCTGGTGCAAGGGTATGGCGAAGGCACAGTGAGGGTCTTAACCAGCATTGTACAGCAAAGGGGAGCAAAGTCGGATCCGGGGGACGAGTTGTCAAGTTGATTGTTGCAATTACGCACGGAGAAGGGGTAATATTATGTGAACCATACGAAACAATGAACGGTGCATATTTTGCCGAGTTCGTGACAGAAAAGTTTGAGGCTCTGATTTCAAGAGCGGACAAAGGAGAAAGCCGGCTGTTCGTACAAGATGGTGACCCAAGTCAAAACTCAAAGGCTGCCCGGGACGCGATGAGAAACATCAATGCAGAGCTGCTATCTATTCCCCCAAGGAGCCCGGACTTGAATCCCATTGAAAACATTTTTGAACTTGTTGGAGACAAACTGAAGAAGGACCCTATCACTCATAACATAACCCGTGAGAATTATGAAGAATTTCAAGCTCGAATAATTGCAACCATTCGTTCCATTCCTTTGGAAATCATAGACAGAACAATATCTTCTATGGAGTCCCGGGTCTCCATGTTACTGAGAAATGGTGGCAAACGTGCATCGTGTTAGACGTAACTTTATTACCCTCTGGTTGGCGCTAAGCACAAGATTTTACGACTGCATTTCTCGCACTGCATAATCATGCTCACTGTAAAATTCAATGGACTCCTTGACATGACTTTGACTCGCTTTCACAAATAAAACATGACTATATTCATCGGGGAAACCTAAATTAAGAATTTCACTTGGGTTGGTTCTTGTGAAATATTTCGTTTCTTCGAAGTAAATATTTCTTTATATCAAACTTTACATTTTTTATGTGTTGGGTATGAATGTCATAAAATAACAAATTAACACCGGTGTCGCTCCCAAAATAACCCGTCCGGATAGAATTAACCCAATTGCCTATTCACTCTGAGGCTTTACAATGACGATTCCTGGCATGACCGCCTTGTGCCTGCGCCAAAAATACATGTCCAAAATTTCTTGTTGCGTGCATGTCTGACGGTTCACCACACGATTCACCATGGCATGTTTGCTTGTAACTTACGTGAAAAGGTTTTTTGTTCAACACGAAAAATAGTCCACAAACAACACATAACCTGTTCTCATTCTTTTGAACCACCTCATTCGGTTATTTGGCAGAAAATCAAACGGTTAACCCTCAAAACCAAAATAGAAAAGAAATTTATGAAATCTCTTTATTTACTCTACTACGGTGAACCGTGTAGACTTGGTTCCAAGCCTGCGATCATGGCTTTTAGTCTACTTGTTAGTCAATACATTATTGGGCCAAATAGCGCACATTGTTAGATTGGCCCATGATAGCTTATCTGTGGGGGCGTTTCTCGTGCCTGATACAGAGGAATAACCGCAATCTCACACTTGAAATCAAGTCTATAAATCGTAAGAATCACTGTGTGACTCACATAGTGTAATGGTTAAGAGATACGCTTAACAAGCCAAATGTCTTGAACCCAAATGGAGTTCAGGATAGACAAAATGCTCGTGTTTTTTCTCCTCTTATTTTTATCACCTTCCTCGACAAACAATGAATGTTCATTGCTTATAATCATTCTTTCATTTTTCAATCCCATTGTTTCTATTCTCTTATTACTTATTTTGTATTAATGCTCACAAAATAATACCACCCCCCCCAAAAAAAAAATACACAAATTTCAACAACAAAAATGTTGCCTGTGTGTGTTCTTTTGTGTTCAAACGCTCTACTCGGCAAGAAATAGTCATTTACTGTCAAAGCACAATCATAGTCTGGCCCCCCCCCCCCGACAAAAACATCCTCACTGCTTCGAATTGCGTTTTCAGCAATACATGAACATTGGCTGTCTCTGAACATTCTTAGTCCGCCCCCCCACCCCCCACCCCCAACAAAAACGTCCTTGCTGATTTGAATTTTGTTTTAACGCCCTACTCAGCGATGAATGGCAATCACTGTCTTTGGACATTCATAGTCATTTTAAAGCCTTATTTTGTAATGTTTAACCAAAAAATTCACGCTTAAAAAATTTCAGACAATCCCGGCCATATCTCGTTGGGCCCCCCTACCCCCTTTCAATGTTGAATCACATTGTTGCACGGTCTTCTGCGTTCCAGACAACATTGAGCGGGGGGAGAGAATGTTTAATGTTTTATTGTAATGTTATAGGAACGGGTGGCCCAAGCATTTTGGCTGGGATTGTAGTTGAAAATTGCAACTTGACCAATCAGGTGGCAATTTGGTGTAACAAAAGCGTCGGTACATCAAAGGAGCGGGAAAGCTCATCACTTCCATTTTCACTTCCAGCTTTCATTTGAGTAAACACAATTTTTGCAACCCTCCACCACCCCCATTTCGTTCTCCATAAAAATGTGTGGTTTCCTCTGCCTGATGGGACAAGTAATTACTGGGGAAGGCAGGGATTCAAGTTTAAAGTTAAGGTTGTAATATCAATTCGGTAATACTTAGTTATAGCACCCTCTTGTTCAGGTGGGGCTAGGTACTGTATTCCAACTGCATGTGCCAGTGTTGGAGTTACTTTTTAAGCCTTAAGTTACTGGGCTTACCATTGAGTAACATTACTATTACACATTGCTTTTTTAGTGTTTTATAGGGGTTGGACAAAAGGGTCACTCTTTTCTTTTTATTGTCTTTTGATACACCTCTGTGGCATTATTTTCTAAGGAAGTGGACTGCCACTGCCTTGGGTCAAACAAATTAATGGGTTAGTCTGCAATGTTAATGTTGTAATGTTTATTTGGTAACACTAGCACCCTCTTGTTGCGGTGGGGCTAGTTCATGTAATACAACCGCATGTACCAGCGGTGGAATCACTTTAACCCTTGTATGATTATGTAATTATATCACAGTATTTTTTAGAAACACTGCTGTTAGTGTTTTATAGGGGCGGGCAAGCTGCCCCCCTTTTTATCGACAATCATTTTAAGCCATGTAAGCTTTTGAAAACACTGCTTTTTTAGTGTGGTATAGAGGCTGGGCAAGCTGGGCCCGGTACATTTGGTTGGCAAGCTGCCCTTGGGCATTTGCCCTTGATTAAGTCATGATTAATTTTCATGTGATTCGTACATGTTTGCCAAACTGGTAATTGACCAGATATTGTTTGAAATAAAAACAGTTGAAGCTGTGCCAAGAGTCAATAAGTTATTTTGCTGTTATTTTCTTTGGGGTGTCGTCTCAGAATAATATCTGTGTAACCATTGGTGTCTGTCAGTCTCTCTCATTAGGCTTGTTTGTCAAGTTCAGTCATGAACGACAACTGAAGTCTTTTTTAGAATGTATTTGCTTTCATGGAATTTTCCAACATAAAGATGATTTCACACTTAACATTTCTGTGAATAAGAGTATGGGGGAACATTATTATCTGGCGGCTCAAGATAAAGTATTCACATCCCATGTCAAAGAAAAGAAATGTATTCACATGTCAAGGAAACCTATTAACCTGGAACTAACAGGCTGCAGTCCAGTTGTTAATCACACAAACAGATTAGCAGGACTAAAGTTATGCAAAATTCGGTGGAAATTACATTTTATTTTAAAGGTATTATACATGATTGGTAAGGATAAAAAACATTGTTTAATTTTAGTTTAAAAATAGATGAAAGCTTACTGATTATGAAGTTCATACTAGTAAACAAAATTGTGAAATATTTCCCTCTGAAATGAAGTCTTATTCGAGAAAACTTTATATGAAACCTATAAAAAACAACATCTGATTTTGGTTGTTATAATAATAATAATGTTGTATGAAGAAAGACCTATAGTCTAACTGTCCTACGTATACCTCACGGCATACAGTAATTGTTTAAGACACCACCGTGGAATAAAGGATTTCACTAAACGACAGTATGCATAGAATGAGTGTATCGACTAGTTATAAAAGATCTAGACATTGAAACACTTGGCATGAATGGAAGAAACAAAATTAGAATAGCAAGTTTTGCAGTGTATTAATGATTGGCATGCAGGCAAAGGGAGAGTGAGACGCTAGGTGTATGCAAGACGTAGTTGAATTGGAGTGGTAAAATGGGGAGGGGGTGTAATTGGTGTAAATGAGGGGTAGTTTAAGGGTTAGGAGGGGAGAGGGATGAAAGTGGTAAAAGGTAGTATAAGGGAGGGTGTGGGAGAAGGGTGAGGAAGGTAATGTATGGGGTATAAGAAGGGGATATGGGGTATGGGAGTATGGGCAGGGGTTGGTGGTGTGGGGAGGGGGTATATGTGGGTGGTATAAGGGGTGTGGTGGGTGTAAGGGAAGGCAGGCTAGGGAAGTAGAGTGGGGAAAGGAGGCGATAGTAGGGGTAGGGAATTGGTAGGGGGTGAATGGTAGAGGGGGGGGAGAATAAATAATCAAAACAAAATGATATAAATTGTTTGGACAAATGCAATGGACTTGATAAACAATACGGAACCTGAGGTGCGAATAACAAAGATATTGTGAGCGAATATGGTTCTTGGAACCTGATAAACATAAAGAACCTGACTAGCTACACAGATCCTGAGGTTCACAAGGACATTTAAAAAAAGGGAAATAAAAAGAAACTGACCGAATTTTGAATTTGGAACCTGACTAATACAGAGAACCTGATTTACTACACGGAACCTGAGGTTCACAAGTACTTTTTAGAAAAGGGAAATATGAAGTGTGAAATACAAAGAAATTGTGACCAAATTTGGAACTTGTAACCTGACTAATACAAAGAACGTGATAAACAACACGGAACCTGAGGTTCACAAGGATATTTTAGAAAAAGGAAATATAAAGTACAAAAAATTGTGAAATATTTCCTTCTGAAATGAAGTCTTATTCGAAAAAACTTTATCTGGAAACCTATAAAAAACAACATCTAATTTTGGTTGTTACAACCAAATTTAAGGACAATATGTTTACATGCTGAAAATTGTGCCTGGTTATTCACTATTTTCTCCTGACTCACCTCAAATTAAGCATAAATTTGTACATGTTTGTTATTTCATGAACTCTGTGTGCGACTATTTTGTCAGCTCTACCAATCCTGCATAATACCTTTTAAAGATGCTTGCTTTAAATTAAAGACTAATATTCATTAGTATTACATCTAAGTTTGCCACAAAGAAAACAAAAAGATTCTCAAGTTCTTGAATAAAATTAATTACAAACTAATGCTCAACCATTATAATCCCCTTCAAAGTTAATTAAGTTTGATATCTCTAATAATGTCTTTAAATTGATTAAAATTGAACAAAAAATAACATTAAAGGGGCACGTTGTCTTTGGATCAGGCGCTTTTGGGCTATTAAAAGCGTTTGCTTTGAAATAAATATGTTTGGAAAGATATTCATGTAGAATAATATTGATTCGCTTAAATATACTCTGAAATTGTGTGCTTTTTGTGTATAAAATTCATGACAGAACACCAATCGCTATTTTGTAGACCAATGTTGGAATTCATGTTCAGCTGGTTGTATTTTCAGGGGCAAATTTATGTGTTTTTTTAAATCACTTCGCACCTAGTGTAGGAAAAATTCTTAAAACGGATGAGTAGTAATTCCAAGAGCAACATTTTGAGAGTTTGAGTCAATGTACCCCTTTAACTTGGCCGCCTAAAATGTCAACTACAGAGGGCGCTCTAGCCACTCTAATCTATTTCCACACGACGTGCCTGGATTGCCACATGTGCTGCACGGACGAACGGTGAGCTAGTGTGTTGGTATGTCAGAATTGTTTATTGACTTTTTAAGCACAACGGAACGAAGTGTTGGTCAAATGTAACACCCGTGATGCTGGACTATGGAGGTTTTTCCTCCATGGCTGGACCGAAGGAGGAAAGGGTAGAGTGGACGACGGCGAAAAACACTGATTAAACCGTACTACAGCATGCACACGTTAATGTTTTTGGAGTGCACATGTGAACCACTGCACCACCACGACAACCACAACGCGAACAGCATGCATGCACACCGGACGTCTTGGGACTTTGGTGAATGGTGGTACGAGCGGCGGCCATGACGAACTTGTTATGGCTGGCTGTCTCGCAGCTCATCGTTGTTGTTTGCAATACCTACATTTAAACACGGATAGACTCATGTGTATCATTGTAAAGTTGTATGTGTATTCAGAACTGTATACGAAAACTGGAGTTGTAGCCGCTATGGCAAGCGACGGCCTTCAGCAGCCACACTTGAGTTGACCGTGGAGGGAGTTGACACGACACGAGGATTGTCTTCATGAAGTCACCAGCTAGCAGCAGTGATGGCGGGGATCTAAGAATTGGCGGAAGTAAGAATGGTGGATTGGTAATTTCTGGTACGGTCTCACATTTACAAGAATCATCTTGAAGTTGGAGTTACTTAAAGAGGAGCGAGCCATCTTCTTATTCTGAGGTGAACCGTTTCACAACAACATCCATGGTGGTGGTAAGTACATGTAAACTTCAGTACACTTCTCAGCCAAATTGTGGGAACATTTCCCTTCATAATACAACATTGTGTTTGGGGTTTTGTTTTTATTTTTCTTCCCCACAGGTGGCATTTCACTGTTTTGCAAGAACTTGATTCTGACGTTCCAAACGAAATTGATCCTTATGTTAAGTTTTATGAGAATTGTTTTTCCACTTGAGGGCATACCTGTTGTTGATATGTCATGTTCTGATTCTGACACTGTGCATGCTGTAGTGTAATATGAGGCTCCTCCCATCTTGATCATTGATTCATGAAGTAGACTGATGATTACAGCTATGTGCTTCTCTTCCTGAGGGTACATCTGCATAACATTGTGTTGTACAAAATCACAGATGATGGCATTTTAAATTGTCGTTAGTGAATATAATTCGTAAAGCACCACAAAGTTTTTGCAGGTGCCCCACTGACCGATATGAAGTTATGATTAGATCTATTTACAAATCATATAAGGAAAGCTAAATAACATGGTAGACCTACCCTGACACGGATGGATCAAAACTATATTTTAGGTGTGTGTGTGTGGGGGGGGGGGAATTGCTGAGAATTAAAGACATTTTTCTTCTTCCTGTACTACAAAAATAGTAGTAGTACAGTAGTGAGTTCTAGAACTATGAGGTTCGATCCGCTATTGTAGAAAAAAAGTTGAAAATGTCATTTAAACAAAATCTATCAGAATCGTTTGTAAAGTGTAACAAAAAATTACTTCAATATCGTCTTTCCAGTCAAGAATTTCTTTGTCGTATGATTTGCAAATAGTGTTTACATGGGCTCTTACCGCGGTGATGGTCTGGCACAACCCAACTTGTTGAAACAAATCAAACAGTCTCAATGGAGACCCTTGACGCCACATTTCAACTCCAACATCCGCCTGCCAGAACTTGTATATCTTAGGGCTGTGAGCGTACAGCATCATAGCAACATTGACTCCTGCTTTGACGTTCCACTTGTTCTGTGTTCCTTTCACACTTACACGCCTATGTGACAGAAGTATTCAAGATGTAAATTTGACGTCAAACAAAACCATATTCGTTATAGTATTTCATGAGCACACAACTATTTAAATATAATTTAAATATAACCTGACGAAAAAGTAAATGCACTGACTAATGACAGGATTGACAGCATTCTTCCCTATAAGGACACCATTAATAATAACAGACATACACAATTCTTGGATTTGTGTTGGTGTATTGTGGCACAAGCGGCTGCCTGTCTAAAACCAGGCGCCCTCTGAAGGTTAAAGAGGCCGGAGGAATTTACCGGTGCATTTATTTATCACAAAAATATTAGTAATAATTTAAAAGAAAGAAACTTAGCTGTCACTTGCAGGTTGAACTCGAACTGTCTTTTGTTTCCTTCTCTTCGCCACTTGGTATTTTTGGAATCCTTCAGCTTTTGAGTAAAGGATTATGTGGTCTTGGAATGAAGTTCCAAGACCTCCGCTTTGGTATCACTCAATTTTTGCTCGAAAGCGTAGGAAAACTCCGCTAACATAGCCTTGATGTCTTCTTTGGTTGCCGGTTGCTCGTCACCCGGCATGATGTTATTTTCAGTAAGACGCAACGGTGTAAGAATAAGGAGAATTTTTAAATAGCTGTTTACTTTGTGCCGAACCAACGTGAAGTGACCTTGCTACGCCACACCCTAAAACACAGTGCCTCGCATTCCATAGCACGCCCTCAACCTCATGCGTGCCCATGCACCGTGAAGAAAACCAATATGTTCTAATTCACACATGGTTGTTCAACCGAACATATTTGCATATCCAAAGATATTCAGAGTGAAGGAAATAATTGGTTAATAGAAGTTGGTATACTGTCTGATTAAAAGTTTAAAGGTCATAGTACTTATTTTTCATTAACCCTAAAGACCCCAAGTCCTACAATATCCTCATTGCCAAAGTGCAGGATTGCGAAGGATTTGGGCTATTAGGGATCTGCAACACAGGAGGATTGCAAAGGGTTTGGGCTAAAATGAGTTTTTGTTTGGATAGGATTTCGCAGGACTTGGGCTATTGGGCTGTTTTTACATAGGAGGATTTTGAAGGTTTTAGGTATTATGCAGCTTAGCCAAAATAGGATTCTGAAGGTTTTGGGCTTTTTTGACCTTTTTTGACTCCCTAACTTCTGTCTCAAAAGGATTTTGAAGGATTTGGGCTAATGTATACTTACAATAAGTTGAAGGATATCGAAGGATTTGGGCACTTCAGGTTTATGACAACTTTAATCTGAAGGATATCGAAGGATTTGGGCAGTATGCCTACCCAAGGGTCTAGTCTGTTAGGGTTAAATACGACTCAAACGACTCCTGTCATTTAGTTTTAAACGTAGTAGTACAGTAGTGAGTTCTAGAGCTATGAGGTTCGATCCGCTTCGTCTTCCCAGTCAAGAATTTCTTTGTCGTATGATTTGCCAGTAGGTTTACATGGGCTCTTGCCGCAGTGATGGTCTGGCACAACCCAACTTGTTGAAACAAATCAAACAGTCTCAATGGAGACCCTTGACGCTACATTTCAACTCCAACAACCGCCTGCCAGAAGTTGTATATCTTAGGGCTGTGAGCGTGCAGCAGCATAGTAACATTGACTCTAGACCCAGTAACTGGGGCGCTGTACTCCTTTAACAAAAATTTTGACTTCATCTGTCGTACTAGCGGAACGATGTATGAGCCCTACTGGGCATGTGGTGAAAGAGATGGTTGTCTTTAAAAGCCTCGACGCATTTGATTATATCCCCGAGCCTTGACACCCTTGTTTTGTTGGATTTCGTCATGTAACGATCAAGCAGTTGCTCAGTAAACATCTTTCTGAGTGAGGTTCCAAGGGTACAAGTTATCCGGCTGACACGATCAATGTGTGCGTCGGTATAGTTGCCCCTTGCAAGCTTCAGCGTATCTACAAATAGTAACAACCAATCATGTTCGTTAATTTCCTTTAAATAACATCTAAAAAGAACAACATGACAATTTGTGGATGCAAACCGATCCACAGTATTCATGACCCCCATTCACTGCAATAATTGATAACAATGTTATGCGATAACATAGAATCTTATATAGTTATATAATAGCTATTGACTCCTTAGCTTCTTTGGTAATTTAGGTCTTACTCTTGAATTCATTGTTCTCAAATTCGTTCAGAAGATCAAGGGCCACGTTTTTACCCGCCCCTCCTGTTATGTTTGCCGTTCTGTTCCAGGTGACATCGTGGGCCAGACGGTCTGGCAGCCATCCATTTACGCCTAAAAAAACCAAGTAAATATACGCTGGTCATTACTCAAAACATTGAGAAAGATCTGAAGATTAAGTGCATGCACTTGAAGGAATACTGTGTAAAAAAGCACATTTACCTGTGTTATTCCAAACTTATGTGATAGGCGTACTTGTTTAAGAAATTATATTTGTAGACAGCAATCCAAAGATATTCAGAGTGAAGGAAATAATTGGTGAATGGAAGTTGGTATACTGTCTGATTGAAAGTGTTATTAGGTCATAGTACTTATTTTTCATTAAACACGACTTAAATACAACTCCTGTCATTTAGTTTTAAACGTTTGGTTACCATGTTGTATCATTGTAATTAAAAAATACTGGTAACACACTTACAGTTTACTTTTCTTGCTTTGTGGCATCAATGTGGATACCAAGGGCAACATTCCCTTAAAGGGTTGTCCTCCTAAACGGCATCTTGTTGTTCACCTCCTCCATAACTTTTGTCCATTTGAACTTCTCCAAATTCTCCAAGGTTACTGCAGTAGTTAGTGACGCTATCTGCTTTTCCTTTGCACAAATGTATGAATTGCCTTTTGTGCACCACGAAGCTTGTACACACAAGCTAGAGCTTTATCGTAATGGGACGCTTGTACGTGCTTGATGACCATTTCCTCAAAAAAATGTCCTCAATACTGCATAGTGTTTATTTCTGAAATGTTTAATTCTCGTTTCATTCTCATTTAAAAACCCCCCCAATAACCTCAGAAAAATTAACAACAGCGCCCTCAAACACAACTGTGCTGTCAATGACCTCAAATCTGCAACTACTTGGGGCTTCCGCTTTTTGTGAAATCTGAATTCTCAGGGTTAGAGTTGTATTTCGTTTCATTCTCTTTAAAAATGCCCCAAATAAGCTTAAAAGGTAGTTAGAGTTTGACTCATTAGTCAAAATGTATTGCTAACCTTCATGAAAAAATATCCAGTTCTACAAGAAGACAACAAAGAGCAAAAACATATTTGTTCTTGTTTTCACGGCCACAGTTGTACAATTGCAAGTACAGTGTTGGTGGCAGAGACGGATATTTGATTAGTGTCTGAAGAAGCACATTGATAGTTAAGTTGCTGTCATGTGTGGCACCTCTTTAAAGTCAATAAAAACATGGTGTCCTTTCCCATGAACAATTACACCAGTAATATGCGTTGGTAACTTCCACATGGAACACAGAGACTTGGGTGTCACCAAGAAGCCCGGCAGGCTTGTTGACTTCTGGTCCATGCAGTCTATGATTATTGACAAGTACCGTTGTGGAGCCTCTTGTGCGTGTTTGTAGTACTTTTTTCGCTCATTGCTAGAAAAAGAGTTGAATGAGAAATTAATAAGGCTTATGCGACACCTGGGAAGGAAAGGCCACTTTCAAACTTATTTTTTTCTTCAGATTTGTTTCGAAAAACTGCTTAAGGTGTTCACCATCAGCTAAAGTAAATACAAAGGTAATTAGGTCTTAATGAAACAACTGACGAATAGAAAAGCATGTTTGCTCCGAGAGGGCGGTAACTATTATTTCATTCATAACGCATAGAAAACCTGTGAGAAGTGATTGATAATTTTGTCATGAGTTTTGTTCACTCCCAAATGACCAGCCATTGGAGCTTCGTGCCCCAACTTAAGTATTTCTTGTCTGTAGGAAGATGAGACAACTATTTGATACACAACTTCCCATTCTTCATCAGCGGCAACCTTTGGAGGTCTCCATTTCCGCATCAATACTTCTGACTTCAAAAAGTAACAAACTGGGACATTTTTGGCTTCTTCTTTTGTGAGGGCTCTTTCTACAAGTGATGAGATTGTGAGGTCCTTTTTCTGTTCATCTATGAGCTGTTTTTTTGTCATAGACTGAATTAGATGGTTCACATTTCCCAGAAGTTTTCTCTGGGTTTGCTTTTGTATGGGAATTCCCATTTTCCTTGTCTAACTTTGTCTCATGAATGTATCTCCCAAATTAATGTCATTCATTTCCTCCCAAGTCTTTTGCTCTTGGGTTTGCTTGGTCATAGCCCTTGTCACTGCACAGGCCGGGAAAACACCTGGCAATTCTTTTTCAAGATTATCTGTGCTTTTACTATTTGGGGGTTTGTTACACACCCATGGTTCTACAACCGCTTTTTCTCCTGCAAGATCATTGCCTAAGATGAAAGTAATTCCCTCTACAGGGAGAGTGGGCCTAATGCCAACAGTAACTGGCCCTAATGCCAACAGTAACTGGCCCTGTCACTAAATTACATTCTAGATTTAGGGCATGGAGTGGCACACTTATACACCCACATTCAACACCTTGAATAAGAACACTTGCACCTGCTGACGACTTGTCAGAAAATGGCAATATGCTTTCAATCATAAGAGACTGGGCAGCACCAGTATCTCTCAGTAACTTATAACCCAGTAACCAGTAACTTTCACTTTGATTGCCGCTAGAGCATTTGGAGATCTTTTCTCCTGATTTTTCTTTTGTAAGAACCAACAATCTGAAATCAAGTGACCCCCTCTTTTTACAGTAATCACATGAAATCACCATCCCCCTTTTCTCTGTGGAGCTGTTTTTGTTCCCAGCAGTTTGACTGGTATTATTCCCTTTTGGTGTGTCAGTGCTTTGGTGACCACCATTGGGAGAAGGACTCTTATATTGGCCCATTTTTCGAGTGCCCCCTTGAGTGCCATATTGATTGCCAAAACTCTTGTGTGTTAGGGCAGAGTCATCTGCCAATGTAGCAGCCTCATTTAGATATGTTGCTTTTTGCTCATCTAAGTGAGTTTTTAGGTCACTGGGTATGCATCTCTTAAATTCCTCGACTAGTACTAACTGTTTGAGTCTATCGAAGTCACTCCACCTATCAGAAAGAGTTTCCTTTTCCCTAGCAAATTCTACGTATGTCTGTCCCCCTTGAAGTCTTGAGTTTCGAAACTTTTGCCTGTATGCTTCGGGCAAAAGTTCATACGCTTTTAGTATTGCCTTCTTGACAGTTATATAAGTGGAACTTTGCCCCACTGTTAAAGCAGTATATTGCGACGACGAGTGTTCGGTCGGCTATAATAAGTTAAACAATGAAGCTGTATTTGACTTTGTGTATTGTTCAGCAGGGATTGTCTTACACTAGTCCAAAACCCTCGCAGCACAAAATGGCTTGACAGATTGTTAGTCGGTGTAATGTAATGGCAGCCGCAAGGTAGGACCACAGGTTGATGCTGTAGGAAAACACTTACACCATTGGTCCTGCTGTGAGATGTTGTTTATGTAACAAAGGTCTTCAAACTGCACCTTTGGCCTTAAAGCCCCTCCAGTAGGTGGGCAGCATGGACTCCCAGTTAAAAAAAAAAACAGGAACTCTTTCATGCTGACAGTATGATGATCACAGATGAGTCCACCTTTGAGACACAACATGAGTTACACAGTTAACATATTGCGACGCGAGCATTCGGTCGGCTATTAGACTTGAAAACACCTAAAGGTAGCGCAAGTGTTCCCACCCTTACAGAAAATTCCCATGGGAATCCCATGGGAAAATTCCCATGGGATTCCCATGGTGAATTGGGCATGGGAAACCCATGGGGATATCCCATGGAGGATCCCATGGGGCCCCATGGAGGATTCAATGTGGTCCCATGGAGGCCGGATCCCAGAGATTGAGCATCGCTTAGAAAAACACAATTGAAACAAAATATTTCAATGAAATAATTGGAACTTCTTTCACATTATTCTAGATGCAGAAACTCATGAGTGATTTTATTGCATGACTCGTTAATTGATGTGGATCATGTAACTCGTGTGGATCATTGCATTTTACTTTTAAATTATCATGCATTTTATATCAAACAGTTACAAATACTCGGTACTTTCCTGAGTTCTGTGAAAACAATTCACAGGCAAATCACTCAGGTAGAATTTGAACCTACAACCTTAGAGCTAGAGCAGATGTCTTACCACTAGACCATCGAGCTAGCCCGATGGCTAGAGGCAGTTTGAATCCATGGCAGCGGGTACCGCAACAATTTAATAGCTTTGGGTTCGAATCCCACCCCAGTGATATGCCTGTGAATAAAAATAAAATAAAAAATAACATCAATTATGTTGTCTGTACTCTCATAAGTAAGAGTGTGAATTGTATAAACCCATAACGCTTTTTTTTAAGACAAAATTATAAAGAAAGGTATATAAATTAATGAAGTGTAGCGGCTTTAAACATCTTGCGCACATCCTTGAGCTTATAAGCCATTAGTTGGCGAATTTGTGCAGCTTCAATTGCAGGAAAGAGTTTTCTGATGTGATCTGTAATTTAAACAGAGCATTGAAGCAAATGGTTAAAAAACTGCATGGAATAAAAGCATGCACTTAAAAGCCACATACCACATGTATTGATAGTTGAACTACAACCATCAAATATTTGATGATAAAATTTTTAAATTTGAACTCATATCATGTTGCACCACATGACATGATTAGCTGAAATTCGGTAATGTTTATTTTCGGCAAGAGAGTAAAGAAAACAAATACATTAACAAACGAAAAAATTCCTCACGCAGGTAATTTTTTTGATTTGTAAAACCAAAGTGAAATATCGTACAATGATAAAAAAAGTAAAAACAAACAATTCATACTTATTATGGCTGCAACCTTGTTGCTTGGAAGAGCCTGTCGTGCCTCCCCTCCAATTCCATTACCAAACGTTTTGTTTCTTGAAGAATGTCATCATGTAGCCTTGAAGTTCTCTTTTTTTCGGATAGTACTTTTCGTAGGACGTCAGTGGAGGAGCACGCTGTTAAAGTGCCTACTTTCTTTTCTTCCTCTGTCATATGACTGATGGTATGGTAATACCTATTACCAACTCCCTCTTTTTCTAACTCTGTAGCAATGGCATGTCTTCTGTTACCTTGCATGTGTCTTTTCTCGCCAAACTCGCCCTTATGGCTAACTTTGCCTTTTCTTGTAACTCTAAATTTAATCTGGGGTCTCTTGGACTGGAAGTTTCTTGAGGGTAAATACGTACTTGCAACAGCCTTTGAATTTGCAAGTTGCGATTAACTTTCCGTATGCAAGCTTGCGCTTTCTACTGTTAGGGATTTTAAACTGGTTGTACTTGAATTTAAGTACGCAACTACGATTTGATTCCTGGAATTTTTCATAGACGATGTCAGTCCACTGGTTCTTCAGACAATTTTTCTTTCCTTTTGGCTTTATTTTAGACCACTCATCCCTAGAAAGAAATATAGAAAATTTCTTTGGACAAGCCTGATTGG